>JAVFHJ010000014.1:2389765-2594765 GCA_037158775.1 Hetaerina titia | reverse complement strand
AAATATGAGCCAATGGCCTTTACTTTATGATTATGAACACATTTTTTTGACACGTGCCACATTGCCTATCATCATGGACATTTGTTCATCCATTTTTAAAAAATGGCACAATTGTTTAATCTTTCCTTCACTCATAACTGTAGGTCCATTAACTAGGTTTAACTCTCGATGAATTTCACTATATAACAATCCTTTATCATTCATGGATTGTATGACCGAATGCATGTAACAGCTGGTGGGATCAACGATTGTTGCAGATATTGTTATTTGCGGGAACGGGTAAGCAAACGACTTAAAAAAAAGCAGAGACTACTATAGCTTCCCATTGAATCAGTAGATGGCACTGCTGGAATAAAACTATTCTTAACTGAAAATATTTAAATATAAGCAAATTACCCTTATTTTTGCAATATGCGTACATTATTTTTGACTGATAAAATTAAAAGAACATTTAATATTAAATAAATTCACCTGGAATGAAAACTGAGTTCTCCTAAGAAAGCAAATTACATTACATTCACTTTCAAATGATTTCAGCTTTAAGAAAAGATCATCGAAGCATAACAAAATTATGGTGAATTGGATAACTTTAATTTAATGTCAGCACACTGTCACCTTCTTAGTCCAAAATTCCTCTCAAACTCCTACAATTGGACTGTTCATTTGATATCAATCAACCATATTTACCAATAAAAAAATAAATTTTTTTGTCTTGCCTGGAATCTTCTTTCAGTGCCTTTTGATGTTCATTAATAAGACTACAGGACTTTGATTATAATTGATGTTTATTAAAGCCTTTTCATTTATACCACCTTATTATTCTCTTTGAAGTTTATATGAGTTAAGAATTATAAGTTACATCTCACAAAACCCCTATTTTTCTAAACCCCTTGATCCCAAACTTTATATTGTGCCTTTCATTTAAGTGAAAGCTAATCACTATGTCAGTGGCTTCAATGCTATCTACTTATTAATTGTACTGATCCATTATTAGCAATTTCACTAATTTCTTTGTGTTTCCACCTTGATTATTACGATATGACATATTCAGTGCTTTTGTTTGAAACAAAATGATGCCATTTATGGGATTTTTTCTTGTCTACTCAAGAAAATACTTTAATTCTTAATTTAAATGTTCCTGTATGCTAATTTTTTTAGTTTTTGTGGGAAATATTCCTTCCTATTCACCATCAGAGTCCTTGCTAAACATATACTATGCCTTTTTGAAAAGTTCATATGTTAAACCAATGCTTTTATTATTTTTATTTACTTTCCAGTATTCAAAAGTTATGTTACTTGTTTATCTATTTTTTAGTTTTCCACTACACTATTTTTTCAGTTTTTTTTGGGAGTTTCTCCTTCCTATTCCCCATGAGAATTATTGTCAGATATGTCTTTTTGAAAACTTACAATTCTAAATCAACACTTGAATTTCTTTCCCAGTATTCAATAGTTTAATTACATACAAAACTTATCAAAGCCATTCCAATCTTCCTTATTCTTTAATTTTCAGTTGCTGCGGAAAGCCAAATAATAGTGTATTACGAAGTCATACATCATGAAAAATTTGATCTTATATTATTTAATTAACACTACAGTGCTGTTGGGCTGTGTTAGGATAATAAAAGTGGATATATTGTTTTGTTAAGTTGATGTGAAAATTTTGCAATGGATTATAGTTTTCATTACTAGGTAGTAAAAGTTTTGATATATCTGTTGAATGAAAAAAATTAAGTAAGTGGAAATGATTCATTGGAGTAATTGTGTAAGCCGATGACATCATCATTTAAATATTTTATGATGTACATGTCTCAGACTGCTATCAGGTGCGAGTGGGGAACGGAGAGTCCGGATGTGCAGTGTTAGGAAGAGGTGTAAGGCAGGGTTGCCCATTGTCACCGGTACTGTTCAACGTATATGTAGAGGAAATGATTAAAGAGGCATAAGAAGAACTGGAGGTAGGAATGAAAGTCGGAGGGGAACTCGTAAAATCGGTTAGGTTTGCTGATGACCAAGCATTAGTTGCTCAGTCAGCCAATGAAGGGGGTTGCAAGCATTGTTGAGTGAATTGGAGGTTCAGTGCGATAAATATGGGATGAGAATCAATATTAATAAAACAAAGGTTATGCGATTTTCCAGAAAGAAAAAGGCTAAGCTAAATATTAAAATAGGCGGGGAAAAAATAGAGCAGGTAGAACAGTTTACATATCTCGGAAGTGTTTTGGACCAATACGGTCAAAGTGGTAGGGACGTAAGGAGAAGAATTGCGATGCTAGGCAAGGAGGCTTTCTCAAGGAGGAGGGAGTTGATGACGGGGACGTTGAGTAGGGATGTTAAGACAAGACTCATAAAAACTCTGATATGGAGCTTATGGCGCGGAAACGTGGTCGCTGAAGCAGGAGGATAGACGTAGATTGGAGGCTTTTGAAATGTGGGTGTGGAGAAGAATGGAGAAGGTGAAATGGACTGAAAGGAAAACAAATGAGGAAGTACTGGAGATGGTGGGTGAGGAGAGGGGTTTGTTGAGAGAAATCGTATGGAGGCAGGAAAAATGGATGAAAGGCATATTGAGCAGTAGAGGGATGTTGAAGAAGGTAATAGAGGGGAGAATGCTGGGCAAGCTAAGTAAGGGCAAGAACAGGATAGGGATGTTGGATGGGATGAAGGGTGGAAAGAAGTACACAGAGATGAAGAGGGACCTGATGTAGTTTAGGTTGCTGGATTGGGTTTTAATTGGAGTTACAATCACCTCAATTATCATTCCCAAGAAAATAATGATGGATGCAAAACAGAGTAATAGAGGGGAGAATGTTGGGCAAGCGAGGTAAGGGCAGGAACAGGATAGGAATGTTGGAAGGGAGGAAAGAAATGCACTGAGATGAAGAAGGACCGTATATAGATTAGTTTGCTAGGTGGGGAGTCACAAAATGTTTATTTGATAGTTGTGTCCATCCAAAAACCTACCTTAACCGGTAGATTACCTAATAATAATTATATGATGAGACAGTAAAGCTTAATTTTTAAAAAGTGGTATGTATGATTGCCTTTCAAATAGTCTCTGCTTCACAATTGATCTTATTCAAGAGATATAAAGAGAAGCTAAGAACTGTTCAGCACACCTGTTTGTGCCACTAAAACTTGGTAGCCATAACTTGTTTGATTATTGTTTCTTATTACATTAAAAAAATTGTGATTTTCATTTTTCTCATGTGATATTGAAAGGGTAAATTAGCTTTCAACAAAATAAATTACTTTGAAATAAATTGTCTTAGCTAAGGAATTAATACATTTTTTGTTGGAACATGAACCAATCTAACATTATTTACTAATGAAAATCATCCCGGGATTATAGAAACTATCATTACCAAAACTAGCGAAATGTACAGTATAAAGATTACTCTGAATGCATTCATTTTCTTCGTCCCAATCTATATTTAGCACTGTCATGTCAATAATAATTTATATACTTTTTGCTTTTTATAGAAAGCAGCAGCATGAAATTTCTGTATTTTTTTACATTTCCTTAAGAAATGAATTATGTTCTTTGTAGAATATATCTCATGTCCCATACACCATTTTTTTTTAAACAATTCAAATGAATCATGGGTCTCAAGGGATAATAAATGCTTTCTTTCTTGAATTTTGTATTCATAATGTTTGTATGATGCATACACAGGCAGATGAGTGTTATTGTAAGATCGATTCTACACACATGATTGGAAACACATTTTCATATATGCTACACGATTGTATTTAAACATGTACACTTAATTTCAAGAAACAGTAACTTAAACAGAGTCACCCACTATGTGTGCATTATAATGCAACCATTTCAGAGAGTAAAAATCATCGGACTCGGATCATTCGAACTCGGATCCCTCGATATCCGGCCGAGTGCTTTAACCAATTAAGCTACCGAGACGTCCTCTTACACTCTGAAATTTTGGGGGCTTTACATCTTGTTACTTTAAAGCCCCCAAAATGTCAGAGTGTCAGAGGACGTCTCGGTAGCTCAATTGGTTAAAGCACTCGGCCGGATATCGAGGGATCCGGGTTCGAATCCCGGTCAAGGCGAATGATTTTTACTCTCTGAAATTGTATGCATTATATGTACACTTAAATAATTATAAGTATATACATATGTATGAACAGACTTGTGACTACAGATTTGGCCATTGCAGGAATTAGTTATTAATTAATTAACTTCTTGTTCTTCAAAACTTTCAGATAGCACCAGGCAACAAGATGAATCAGAAGGAAATGCTACAGGCACTCTCCTACATAAGTGTAAAATTTGCTACAAGGTATTTGCACAAAGGAACGCTCTCGAAGATCATGTGAAGACTATTCACCTTAAGAAGGGGATGCAATTCAGATGCGATGCTTGCATGGAGGTATTTGAGTGCAAAAATGAGCTTGCACGACATATCAAATTCAAAGCAAAATCAATGAAAGACCAATGCCAACGATTCTCCGGAAACCTCCAATATTCGAACAGACTCAAAACCCACACATCAGTACATAGTGGAAAGAGGCCATTCAAATGTGCAATGTGTTCAAATGGTTTCACAGAAAATATATATATACGTAGCCACCTTATGACAAACACTAATGAGGAGAATCACATATGTGCAATATGTTCAAAAGAGTTTATTTCAAATAGTAAACAAGAAATGCATCCGTTGACACATACTGGTGAGACGACACACAAATGCCACGTATGTTCAAAAGCCTTCACTTCAAGTAGTAACCTGAAAAGGCACATGCTGACACACACTCGTAATAAGCAACACACATGTGCAATATGTTCAAAAGCCTTTATTGCAAATGGTGAACTGAAAATGCACCTGTTGACATGCCATGGTGAGAAACCACACACGTGCGGTATATGTTCAAAAGCCTTCATTTCAAATAGCAAACTGAAAATGCACCTGTTGACACACAATGGTGAGAAGCCACACACATGCGTTCATTGTTCTAAAGCCTTTATTTGTGATAACAAACTGAAAAGGCACATGTTGACACATAGTGATGAGAAGCCATATAAGTGTGACATATGTTCAAAATCATTTACTCGTCAATATAATGCTAGGGCGCACATGGTGACACACAATGGGGAAACTCCACACAAGTGCGACAAATGTGATAGATCATTTACATTGAAGTCCTACCTCTGGAAACACAAGTTAACACACACTAATTTAAGGAGACACAAGTGTGACATATGTTTGAAAGGATATGCTATAAAGAGACATCTAAAGAGGCATATACTGACACATACAGCTGAAATGGCTGGTGCAAATATGCTCTAAAGTATTTCCCAGAAACAGTCATCTAAAGGGGCACATGAAAACACACCCTTGTGAGAAATTATACAAATGTGATATCTGCTTAAAAGCATTTACTCTCAAACAACAGCTGAGGGTTCAGTCCTTGACACATACCGTTGAGAGGCCACACAAATGTGCCATATGTTTTAAAGAATTTAAAGGTAAAAGCTGTATCATCAGACTCAAGAAGATGCAAAAACAAGATTAACCAAATGAACATCTATCACTGCCCAGTCATATGCATCTCGCAAAGGATGCTGAGTGGACTTGGAGTGAAGTAGAACTAAAAGTGTCCTTAAGTTCCCAGTGGTGATAGGTACTCAACGTTTCACCAATTCCCTCTTAGGCAAAAAACCTTAAAAATTCTTAATTACAGTTCTCTGAAAATGAAAAGTAAACAAATCGCTTTGTTAATAAAAAAGATATATATGTTAAATCTCTGAAAATTATTATGTATTCCGATGTTGTGTTAACAAAAATTATGCAATGCCTCAAAATGTAAATTTGATTAGCTTATGATAGTCTTTCAAATCCATATTATTAACTTTTGCAACTATTTCCAACAGTTACCCTTTTTGCACATCGTATGTACGAATCAACTTTTATTGCTCTTCACTGTTCATTGCAACTCTGTGCCTTAATTATTTAATGTTTCGGAATGTTATCCATAAGCTAATCAATATTGCACTTTTTTCTTGTGTAATGTGAAAGGAGGTAAATACAAGATATCTTCCAATTAATGTCACATTTTAAAACAATTAAGGTATGTGAACATTTTATGTAGACCAATTAATTCATACGCATCAATCATACAGATTCTAAAATTAAACAGGGAAAATGGCGTAGGGCTCATCCCAAATTAAAGGAAGATGAAGAGAAAGAAGATCAAAGCTGTTCCTTCCAGGAGAGGATTGTATTCTTCGGGGGACCGGCGGAGTTGGGGGAGGAACGATATGGATGGGCAATAGAAAATTTCCATCGGCTGTTGACATAGAAACGCCCGATTGTGTAGATGAACAATTATAACAGAAATTTTATGACATGAAATTTCAGATTATTTATCATTTTTATGCGAACGAAAGAATAAATACATCCGTGTGAGTTATTGATAACTTATAATAGATACTTATGGAATGTATACATCTCATATATCCTTTGAAACGACTAATAATGACTAAAATACGGCCGCGTGCCATTTCACGCGAAACCATACAAAACAGAATTACTGGTAAAACGTATCTCTTGTGTGCGACAATTTTCACTGTGTACTCTCGGAATTTATAGGCCTCATTTAATCATTCAAACCACGACGAATTTTGACTAGATTACACACAACATTTTCAGATGAATAAGTTATCGTTACGAGAATAGGGACCAATAAGTAAGAATTGCAACATCTCTCCGGTGTGAGACTACGGTACAATTAATATTCTTGGAGTGTATTCGGCTCATTTCTTCCGTCAAACGACGACGAGGTGTTGACTAAAACAAGCCCAAATTACTGGAGAAATACTTTAAACAGAAAAAAATCTATTTTGCACGAAAATCTGAAAAAATGGAATTTTAATATATATCCGGTGTTAGACAACTGTGCATTTTATCCTCTCAGAATTTGTGCGTCCAACCATGAAGAATGCTGACTAAAATACGCCGAAATGCCTATTTACACAATTTTCACAGAAATCGGTAAGTTTTACAAGAAAACCGAAAAACAAGAATTATAAAATTTTTTATAAGTAAAACAGCTACAATTTATGCTCATAGAATATACAGGGTTCGTCCGGAAGATAAGTGTACTGAGCTCAGGAAAAAAAAGTATTACACTTTTACATATCTTAAGCTAATATTCCTCAAAATAGGACCCTTGTGAGTTGATACACTTGTTCCAGCGGCGTTCCCATTCCTGGAACGCTCCCGCGAAGGCATCATCGGGAACCTATCGAAGACACGTCGTCACGGCCTCTTTGACGGCGTCCAAAGTCCCGTATCGCGTTCCTTTCAAACTCCTCTTTATCTTCGGGAACAGAAACGCTCTCTAAAATATGTGGATCATTTTTGCAGTGATCCGCAAGTTGTGTCGCGATTTCCAAACGATCATCGAGTCTTTGATCATCACTGAGCACTTTCGGCACCAACTTTGCACATATTTTTTGCATCTGTAATTGGTCCCTAATAATCTCGTGCACTATTGTTTTTGGCACATTACACTGATCTGCTATCATCCGAACACTAAGACGACGATCAGAGTTCAGTACATCGCGAACTTTTCGCACATTTTCGTCGGTGAGTGTCGTTGATGGGCGTCCAGGCCGTGGTTCGTCGTCGACCTTTTCTCTGCCCTCCACGAACATCTTGTGCTACCGAAAGATCATGTTTGTGGACATGGCCGACTCCCCGTAAGCCTGGTTAATCATATCGACAGTTTCGATAGACGATTTCCCAAGCTTTACCGCAAATTCGATGGAATAACGCTGCTCCAAAAACTTTGGCATCGCGTTCCGTGACGTGGGTCGAGCGTGGAGGTTTGGCGTTAACAGAGCTCCTCACTACACCACAGCTCAGAGCCAACTGCCTTTTTCAGCGTCGCTTGCCAACATACCCCCCTCCAATCGCAGCCCGTCAAAGCGGTGCTGGGCACGCCTGGAGTGGCGGGAAAAAAGCAGTACACTTATCTCTCGGAAGAAGCCTGTATACGCCTTATTTTCCCCTTCAAACCATGAGAAATATTGACTAATATACGCCCGAATGCCGAATTACATAATTTAAACAGATATTGATCAACTTTCCGTGAAAAGCGAAAAATATAAATTGCATCATATCTCCCGTGTGAGACTACGGTACAATTTATATTCTTGGAGTTTATTTGTCCCATTTTTTCCTTCAAACCACACCGAATATTGACTAATATACGCCAAAATCCCAAGATACGCAATTTTAACGGAAATGATTGAATTTTAAAAGAAAATGAAAAAAATAAGAAACAATGTATCTCTCAAAGTGTAATGCAACGGGTCATTATACACGTGAAATTAATGTCTCTTTTTTTCCTTCAACCCACAACAAATATTGTCTAATGTACCCCCTAAATTCCGAGAAACACAATTTTGACAGAAATAAGTCAATTCAACGCGAAAACCAGGAAATAAAAATTAAAACATTTCTCCCGTGTGAGAAAACGGTAAGATTTATAGTCTTAGAATTTATACATTTAGATTTTCCCTTCAAACTACTACGAATGTCAATGCTACAAAACACCAGAATGCCTAGTTATATAATTTTAATAGAAACAATTCAATTTTACGCGATAATTGGCAATTAAAAATTGTAACACCTCTCCTGTGTGAGACAATGGTACAATGTATGAATTCATGCGTCTAATTTTACCCTTTAAACTACGACGAATTTTGATTCAAATATGCCCTAATGCCGAGATACATAATTTTAACAGAAATTAGCCAAATAAGACAACAGTACACGGTATACTTTGGGTATTTAATCATGACATTCCTCCATTGAAACCACGACGAATGTTGAATAAAATACGCCCGCATTCGGTGAAAAACACTTTTCAAAATATTAAGTCCATTTTACGCGAAAATCAAAAAATAAGATTTGAAAGATCTCTCTCGTGTAAGACAAGGATATATGGTTGCCTCTTGGAATTTAGTCGTCTCATTTTTCTTGAAATTGCGAAGAATGTTAGCTAAAATGCTCCCGAATGCCGAAATTCAAACTTTTAACGAATTTTGATAAAAAATTGAACAATCTCTCAAGTGTGAGACATAGGTAGAATTATGTACGGTACTCTTATAATTTATACTTTCAATTTTCATTTCAAACCATCAAGGATGTTAAGTACATTTCGCCTAAAGGCCAAGATTACCAAATTTCAGCGAAATAAGCGGAAGCATATATGCAAGAAAACCGAAAAATAATAATTGAAACACCTCTCCCGTGTAGGACAACGGTACACTGTATGCTCTTCGATTTCATGCGTCTCATTTTTACCCATAAGCCACGACGATTGTCGACTATGAACACCTGCCTGAACACATGCATGCCTGAACACAATTTCCACAGAAATAAGTAAATTTTAGGCAAAAAGCAAACAAACGAGAATCAAAACATTTCTACCGTTTGAGACAACGGTAGAAATTCTTCTCTTGGAATCTATGCGTTTAATTTTCCCTTCACGCGAAGAAGAACTTTGACTGAAATACTCTACACTAATGCCGAATTGCTGTACACTTTAAATTTATACGTGTCATTTTTAATCTCAAATTACGACGAATGTTGACGAAAATATGCCCGAATCTGGACATACACAATTTTAACAGAAATAAGTCCATTTTACGCGAAAAGCAAAAGAGTAAGAATTAACACTTCTCTCCCGTGTGAGCCAACGGTACCGTCTATGTTCTTGGAAATTATTGCGTCGCATTTCATCCTTGAAACCAAAACGACTGTTTAATAAAATACGCCCTAATGCCAAGATGCACAAATTTAACAGAGATAAGTCAAATTTACGCTAATAGGGAAAAATAAGAATTGAAACATCCCTCCTGTGTAGGACGACGGAACGATGTAAATAAGGATTTCTCCCTCTTCCAAAAGGTCCGGCAATATCAAAGACGAACAGTACAGATGCAGAAATGTCTATGTATTTCCAAATATTTATTATGACTAATGGAAGTTTTTACATTCTCCTGACCACTACCGCAAACTGAGGAACTACAATCCTCAAGGGTCAAACGAGGTAAAATGCAATAAAAGTAAACAACAACAGACTACAGAGTTTAAACGTCGAGGTAAGAGAGGGTATTGTTCAATGTTAAACAGGATTGTTTTACATTGAATGGCACTCCTTACACTGAGGCACCCTATCAAAGCAGCTGGTCAGCAGTGTGCTCTAAGCAGGCTGACAGGTCCATTAAGAAAGCAATCCACATGATTTTATTGCAATGGAACTAGAATTCAAGGCAGAGAAAATGGGCAGGAAATGTGACTGGTCCACATTACGCTCCAAGCAGTTTTGCAGGTTCATAATGAAAGTAATGCACATGATTTGATTGTAATAGGACTATCCATGGCAGAGACGAAAAACATCTCGGGAAATGTGGTGAGGCGCCTGCTGTTTTTAAAGTCACCAATTGCTTCAAGCACTCTGAAAAACAGATGATAAAAGTCATGCAAAATATTCTATTATGTGAGGACTTTCATCATCTGGCTGTACATTAAAACTGGTCAGGGAAGGCGGTGGGAAGTCCTTTCCAAAACAGCTCGTCTCAGAGCAGTAGTCAGAGGTTTATTATAAAAGTAATGTGCTTGATTTTATTCTGACACGACAATTCATGGCAGTGCGGTAACATCAACTGAGATGTGTTGTGAGTAGTCTTCTCTTCCAATGCAGCTTTTGTCAGTTTGTGCAAAGCAGTCTGAATAAGTGTGTTAACATGAAGTGTGTTTCTCATCTTTGTAGCCACAGATCCTTCATTGTTACTAACTTCCTCACCCTGAACAACAGTTTAAAAAAAAAGAAATTTCAGGGTGCCTTCAAGGCATGGCAGACACTAGGAAAGGGTATTTTTAAGAACTCTAACAATTTATGCAAGTCTGTAATTGGATAAATCTATTTTTACCAGAAAAATAAATATAATCATAGGGCATACTTTTACAAATATACATGTCTATTCAATTCTTTTAGGCGTATCATTCTGGAAATATATTGAGGAGAGTAAAATATACACCAAGCCTTTGGAAAATGACATTCTTGCAGAACATACCCTGAAAATAAAGTTTCCATCATGTCTGGACAAACTTATGACAGACAATGTTAGTCAAAGGTATTAAGGTGGCATTTATAATTTAGGAACCAAAACAAGATACTTGGAGTTTTGTTTTTCTATGAACTGGTGGCATAACCATCAACCGTTCTGTATCACTGAAGGAGAACACTGAGGACAGGGAAAGGAAAATCTGCAACAGTCATGGGGCCTCCTTACACTGCTCCTGCAACATATATGCTTCCAGACCTCCTTTTTCCAAGAAAAAGTCAATGTCCTCCTTAATAATCACGTTCATCATTAAATGACAAACAAAATTTATCATTTTGGGAATGGTCCTAAAAATTCAAAGACAAACATAATAGGCATAAAATAAATCCATGCAAAACATTCACGAACTGCACAACCCAACTATCATGCTTTGTATTAAGAAATGTGCAAAGATCAATGATTAATATTTAAATCTTAAATAATAATAACAGCAATTACTCAATTAAAATAACTTATGTTTCCCCCTTCAAACAAGCTCTCTCTACCAGATTGCAACCTTCAACATCACTGATATTTTATTGTTGGAAAAATTTTTAACTAGATGTAAGCCAGTTCAAGGATGAGAGATAACTGAAATTATGTTGTATGAGGGTAGTCCCAAACGTACCCGGTCTGACTTGGAAAGGGTAGTAGTTGGTTAAAAAACATCACTGTATCATAATGCCTAGCAATCAATAAAGCATATGTTTCAAGTTTGTAGACACAACATTGTTAAGAATAGTTTGACAACTATCATTAATGAACTATTTCAGTGAATTTGTGAAATTTGAGAAAATTGGTTGTCGGTATGTGATGCAATACTTAAATTTGAAAGGCCTGAGCCAAACCAATACAAACGCTTAACTGGATTCTACCCTGGGTGAGTCTTCTTCTTTGTTTAAAACAGTAAACTATTGTGTAGCAGAGTTGAAATGAGACTGTACGAGCTGTTAAGGCAAACATCGCATTGATCGACCAAAAGAGGTGACGACTCCAGAAACAATGAAGAAAATCCACAAAATTTACTGTATGATCATTGACTGACAGTACACGACCAAGCAGATATAATAGGTATTTCAAAAAGTGACATACATTGCATATTAACTTAAACTTTGGGCACAACAAAGTTGAGTGCTTGATATGTGCCACAGTTGCTCCCACTTGAGCAAAATCAGTATCACTTGATGTGAACAGGAAAAGGATCTAAATCTGGGTCACACCTATGAACGTATTTCTGGGAATGATTAGGCTTAATCATGTAACTACGCAACAGAGTATTAGAAGGTAATTTTGGTATTTATGAGATATTTTTGAATGACTACTGAATTGAAAATTATTTCAACTAAAAACAATTCCATCTATCCATGATGATAATGTTGACGAGAGGAAAGAGTGTGAAAAATAGACCAAATTTGAAGTGAAAGGTAACTGACAGTGCTACTAGTACTAACCATTGAGTGTGGAGGTGTTTTGTTTTTTGTGCTATGAAAATTGTGCTGGTGACCTTATTACCATCTGTATGATTTCAATCTATCTCCATTTTTGCTAATATTTTCCTAATAAAGTGCAGTAAATGCAAAGATGCTTAAAATGACGAGGAGTTCATTAAATGCTATGCTGCTCGTCATGTATTAATTTTCACTGTTCTGGTGTAAAAGTATCTACATATCGATGTATGTTATGTAAGGAGGCTTGGTGTTGTCACTTTGTTGTCAATACTGCCATGGAAGTCAAAAATTGACCTTTTGCTACTGCATAGGTTCTGTAACAGCAGGTTACGGATGAAGTTGCCACAAAGGAGGACATTTATCAAATGAAGAACAGCCTATGTTTCATAACCATTAAATAGAAAGACTTTGTCGGAACAATCTCTGATCTCAAGTCCACAGTGTATGAACTAAATAACATTATAATTGATTTGAAGAAATAGCTGCAGCAAAAAGACATTTTACTCGAAGACCTTCAGAAGAAGGTTCACCAACTTGAACAGAAACAGTTATATAAATAGATTGAAATCTTTGGAATGCAGACCAATAATGATAGGATTTCAGAATCTTTAATGAAATAAATATTTGATGTAGTCAGGGATGTCAGTGTCACCTTTGAGAAATGTGCTATTTCTGTTGTCGATGTAATTCCTATGCATAAGAATAAGCCCAGTGAAATCATTGTTGATTTCTCCTACAGGTCTGTTAAACAATCAATCCTAATCAAAAAGGGCAGATTTAAACGGTAATGAAAAGATAAAGAAGTATTCTAACTCTAAAGGGTACATTAATGAAAGTGTCACATTCTTTTTTTGTAATTTGCTTTGGGAAGCAAAAGCTAAACCTAAAGAAATCAACTATAAATATGTTTGGGACAAAACTGTTAAAATTTCAGTTAGAAAGAGTGACAAAGCCAAATCATAAAGTTACAAAATGAAAAAAAAAAACTATTCAAGCTACTATTGTCTTAAAAAGTCATTGCCTGTTTTCCCAGTAAGAATTTAAAGATAGATTATATAAAATTATTGAAAAGATAACTTCAATTTATTTAGATACTCTGATTCTTAATAGAAAGTGAAAGCATTTCGGCATAATGGATCATCTATCTGTCATTAATAGATTTAAAAGAAATACAGATTTAGTTTGTAGGTCTGATGAATCTGCAAATGATATCTTTAATCATACTAGGTTGTGTAAGGGATCTATTATTTACTTACTGAATATTAGATCCTTGAAAGGGAATTGGGATGAATGGAGGGTTTTGGTCAAGATGCTTAATGATGAAGGACAAGTGTTGGGCTGTATGTTGCTTGAGGTAAATATAAAATCGTCAGAACTTTGTCCTTACATCCTTCCTGGTTTTAACTATTTCCTCAAGCTAAGACAAAATCAAAAGGGTGATAGCATTATGCTTTTTCTAAGAGAAAGTATACCAGCTATAACTGACAATTCAGAAACAGAAGAGTGTGAATGTTTTATATTAAAAATTAAATATAATTGCATCAATGCCTTAGTAATAGTGAGGGTAATAGAAGTAGGAAAAACTTGGCACTTCCACACACTTTTAATACAACTGACCATGGTTTCGATGCTGCGCATTATCATCCACAGAATCGAAACCTTGGTCATGTTATATTACAAGTGTGTCGAAGTGCAAATTTTTCTTTTTTCTCTTTCTTTTACCCTCACCATGAAGGAATTTCACAAAGTCAACCATGAAAGTGTTAGCCTCAGTAATAGTTATTAAAGACCACCACATACAAACAAAAAGGATTTCATCCTTAGCCTAGATTCTTTCGTAAATAATATAAAGAAAAATAAGAAAATTCTGCTAGGCAACCTTACCTTGCAGTTGGAATTGCAAGGGACACAAATGTAGTAGAATATAAAAATTTGCTTGCAAAATATTGATTCATCTCTTACATTGATAAAAGCAAAGAAGAGAAATTAGAAAAAGTAAAGTGATAACATCATGCATAGACTATATTAACATAAAAGGCTATCAATCAAAAATTGATGGTTTCATAATTAAAACACATACATCTGATCACTTACCTGTTGGAGTTTTAATTCATGCAAATTATGCCATAACTGACAGTAACCTGATTCAATGTTGAAATGAATTCATCTGTATCAAGTACAACTTCTGTTATTTGTGGAGTTCCGCAGGACTCCATTCTTGGACCATTACTATTTTTAGTCTTCATAAATGATTTACCTGCAAATTTACCACTCTCCAATACAATACTATTTGCTGATGATACTAACTTAATTTTTAATAACCATAATCCCACTCAGTTAATGAACAAGGTAACAGAAACCACACATAATTTGATGAACTGGCTCACTGACAATAAGCTATCTTTAAATGTTAGTAAAACTCATTATTTAAATTTCAATCTAAAGAAGAAGTTAATAAATTTATATCCAATAATTAACAGTTGCCCCATAAAAGAACTAAAGGTAACAAAGTTTTCAGGTATTTGGATTGACTCTAATCTTTCATGGGAGGAACATATTAATAATTTATCTCAAAAAACTGGCACAAATCTGTTACGCATTCCGTGTACTCAAGGCAATCATTTGCATTCAGGCATTGAGGACTATTTATATATTTTATGGCTATGTGCAGTCACTCCTCCATTATGGTATTCCCTTTTGGGGCTCCTCTGTCTTCCTTCCAAAATTATTTAAAATGCAAAAAAAGATTATTCGCATAATAACCAATTCTAATAATAGAGCTCCCAGTAAACCTATTTTTGAAAAACTAGAAATCTCACCTCTTCCTTGTCTATACATTCTTGAAACAGTGTCTCTTATTAACAAAAATCAGGACATGTTTATTAAAAACTGTGACCTTCATAGACATAATACGAGAAGTCAAAATGCATTCCATGTAAGTCAGCACAGAGCAAATAAAACGATTAAAGGGAAATAGATCATAAGGGAATACTTAGGTACGATAATATATTAAAAATGCTTATATTAAAAATATCAAAAGTTCCTTTAAATTTAAGTGTGCCGTGACAAAAAACAACTTTCATGTAAATTATTTTATAGTGTAGATGATTTTCTAATGCATACCATTTCAAATGTATAACTGAAATGTGTTAATTCCAGAAAGTTGTAAATTGTATGTATTTGTACTTTTCATATTGTTTTGATTTTGCATAATGTTTTTTTTTACTGAAATGAAGTGTAAAACATGTTTTGATGAAGCCATGCATAATTCTATGCTTATGGTGAATGAATAAATTACAATTACAATTACAATATCCATCACATCTCGGTAACTGGAGAGAACAGCGGCCAATAGACAGGATTGATTTGTGGACATTACTTACACTTAATGCTCCAGACTCTATTTACTAACACATGTGCGAAAAATTAATTTGATACTACCTTGATGAAAAAGTTCCCGGAATTTATTCAGAATATTAAAAATACAAGTTTATTCATCTAAATCTATATTGTCCCCTTCAAAGTAATCCGCATTGACTGCAACACACTTATGCCAGCGCTTGATCCAATCCTCGAAACATTTTTTATATTCGGTTTTCGGTATGTCCATCAGTGCTTCCTGCGATTTTTCCATTACTTCCACTCGGCTGCTAAAACGCGTTCCCCGGAATGGTTTTTTAACTCGATTGAACAGAAAGAAGTCACAGGGAGCCAAATCAGGTGAATTCGGTGGCTGTTGGATGGTATTTGTTGCATTTTTCGCCAAAAAATTACGAATAATGATAGCACTGTGCGACGGTCTCGACGCACTGTGCGACAATTTCTGGTCTCTTTCGGCGAATTGCTTCACGCAAACGTCTCATAATGCCCAAATAATACTCTTTGTTTACTGTCTGGCCTTCTGGCAAAAATTCATGATGCACTACACCGTTGTAATCCATGAAAACCGTCAGCATTGCCTTCTTTTTTGACTGAAAACGACCTGGTTTTTTTGGTCTCGGCTCATTTGGTGAACGCCATTCACTTGCCTGATGTCTGGATTGCGTGTCGTACTCATAAACCCACGTCTCGTCTCCAGTAATGATCCTTTTCATGAATGTGGGATCGGATTCAGCCTCGCAAATCATGTCTTTTGCGACGTCAACACGGTCTCTTTTTTGCATGAAATTGAGGTCTTTTGGCACCAACTTTGCTGCTACACGACGGAAACCCAAATTATTAACCACAATGTCTTGGGCGGATCCATAGGCAATGCTCAAGTCCTTCGCTATTTCTCTGATGGTTAATTTGCGGTTATTGACTAACATTTCTTTTACTTTATCAATTTTTTCACCGACTTTCTATGTCGATGGTCTGCCACTGCGTTCATCATCTTCGATTGACTCACGACCACTTCTGACCACCACGAACCGCTCGTGCCACTGGTAAACGACCATTTTTTTTAGAGAATCGTTGCCGAAACACTTTTCCAACATTTCCAACGTCCGTGCGCCACTAAATCCGTTTTTTACGCAAAATTTAATACAAGTTCGTTGTTGCAAATTTAAATCCATTTCTGCAATTGTAAAAAATCGCCAACACACACAGAGATAGATGTACTCTTGGCTACGTAACTTTTGCAAATGTCAAGTTATGACACTAAGATTTAAAGGGAATATCAACAACAGATGTACCAATTTAACAAAAATAACAGAACTCAAATCGGAACGATGGGAGCGCCACACGGTGGTTATTCCGGGACCTTTTTGTTCAAGGTAGTATACATATTCAATGCTAAATGAAACTTTGGAAATATAATCACAAGCTTCCTCGGATGAATGATTCAATTTACTCAGAAATACAGATGAGGGATATTATATTAAAAAAAATTGAAATCACATCCAACTAATGAAACTCATAGAAATAATTACAAAATTCAAAGGGACAAAGTGACATCATTGTTAAAACAGTTTACAACTTCTTACATGAGGGCAAAAGTCAAAAGAAACAAAGATGATATTAGAAAAACTTGGCAATTTATTAACAATCATAGGTTTTCACAAGGAAGACAAGTATTCATAAGCAGATTACATTAAATTAATGGAAGATGGAAAGGAGACAAACTATGCAAATTTCACTTGAATAGAGATTTATTTACGACCTGGGTTTCAAACACTCAATGTCATCTTCAGGTGACTATACAGAGTTACGTATCCTATATATATGACAAGCAATTGGGGGGAGGTAGGGGTTTAGGAGCAGGGGAGAAGGGAAGAGGGAGGGGGTGAGGGGGAGGAGGGAAAAGAGTGTAGAGTGAGGTTTGAGAGAGAGAGAGGGGTGTTAGGGTTGGGTACGGAGAGTGGAAGAGGATGACAGGGGGGGTTGGGAGGAAGGGCCCTGGTTTCGTCTCCTCTTATTTGTCCACTGGGATTTTTTTGGCAGCCGCGTACGATATTTTACCCAGAAAGGTCATTTTGCGCCACTGTTTTGGTTTGTCACTTAACTCAAGGACGGAAGTTTCGGAAACCACAAGCTTATGGAGGGCTTTACTAAGAATTTTTTCCACTATGTTGGAGGAGTATCCATTCGTGGAAGCGATGCACTTGATCACACGGAGTTGGTTTTCATATTTGTATTTTGACATGGGGATTCTGATTAGTCTTTTAATGGCTGCGAATAGGGCGGCGGTCTTCTGAGAGAATGGGTGGCAGGAGTCAGCCGGGATGATTTCATCTGTGCTGGTAGGTTTCCAATAAATAGAGAATTGATGCCTACCGTTGTTGATCTCAATGGTCAAATCCAGGAAGTTGATGCGTCTCCCGTTGTCATTTTCAACTGTGAAATTCATTCTTTCATGAAGGGAGTGAAGCAAAACTAGAAATTTATCAATTTGTCTCGTGGTGTCCGCCCAGCAGCAAAGGATGTCATCTACATACCTGAACCAATAAAAAATATTGTTTAAGAGTTTGTTATCAGAGCTGAAAAGTCTTTCTTCAAAATTGGCCCTGAACATTTCCGCCAAAAGGGGGGATAGTGATGATGCCATGGCTAGTCCTTCCGTTTGGTTATAGAATGTGCCATTAAAGAGGAAATAACTTTGGTTGAGGCACAGTTCGGTCAGGGAATGAATTTATTCGGTAATTACTGGGTTGGTAGTGGCTTTTTCCAGATGATCTCTCACTATCTGTAGGACCTCTTGTTTTGGAACAGTGGTAAATAGGTTCTTGACATCAAAGGAGATTAATTTGGAATTCGGGGGCACTGAGATGGCTTTTAGTCTTTCGGTTAGTTCCACCGAATTTTTGATGCGGTGGTTGGAAGAGAACGTTGCGTGTTCTCTTATAACGTGGTTCAACTTGGAGGCTAGTTTGTGAGTAGGGGAAGACAGGGAAGAGACAACAGGTCTAATCGGCATTGTGGGCTTATGGGTTTTAATCAAGCCATAGAGTCATGGGGGTTCCTGTGAATCAAAAGCACTTTTTCCCTTTTATTAAATAACCCATCGCACGAGTTGATCGCTAGTTTTGCGGATGTTTGAAAGGATATGGTGGGGTCTTTCGGTAGTTCCGCGGAATCGTTGATTTCCATCATGGTTAAATTTCACAAGGTTAACCCTAATACCATACGGTGTACATTAAATTAAGTCACATATTAGTAAAACTTCTTCATAGAATATTTTTATTGCCAAGGCAAATTCATTTCAGTATTTTACAAGGAAATCCTTCTCATTTAATTGATACCATAGAGAAATTTGCAGCATAGAGGCAGGAGAAATTTGTGAAATGATAACTGCAAAAGGATAATTGAAAGAATAACATGGTTTATGACTAAAAATATAATGTATTACCATTGCCAAGTACAATGAATAAATTTCACAATTTATTGACAAAATTAACATAAAAATAACAATTGATATTGAAAATAAAATTTCAACAAATGACTACAGTATGTTTCTTGCCTGATTATTTGTGGGCTAAGTTTGTGATAATATGAATAAATCCTCAACATTCTATTGCACCCCAAATACAGTTCACCAGTAGTCTTTTAAGGAATGATCCAGGTGTTTGGTGAGATCACTTCAGTCAGTTTTTACTTGTTTGTGCACGTCCTTGTGTTTATTGAGAGTGCTTTTAAATTTAAATGCTTTTAAACACACCACACATTTATGTTGCCTCTCATCAGTATGTTTCAACGAATGAACCTTCAGGTAACTTTTGTGAGTGAAAGCCTTGGAACATATTTCACAATTGTAAGATTTCTGGCCAGTATGTGTCAATATGTGACTCTTTAGATCACAATTTCGAGCAAATGTTTTAGGACATATTTCACATTTAAATATCTTCTCACCACTGTGTTTCAACATATGATTCTTTAGATTACCATTTAAGGCAAATGCTTTTGAGCATATCGAACATTTAAATGACCTTTCACCAGTATGTACCAACATGTGGCTCTTCAGATGACCGTTTAGTCTAAATGATTTTGAGCATATCGAACATTTATGTGATTTCTCACCACTGTGTGTCAACATGTGTATGGTTAAATTACAATTCTGAGTAAATGTTTTGGAGCAGATCGTACACTTGAATGGCTTTTCACCACTGTGTGTCAACATGTGGACTCTGAGTCCACTTCTATCTCGGAATTGTCTTGAGCAATGTTTGCAGTGATGCTTCTTTTTTAGAGCATTCACTGGTTTCATGGTGTGATGCAATGTCACATGTCCGTGAAGGTCACTTTTGCACTCAAATGAGTCAGAGCAAACATCACATTTGAACAGCATACCCTTCTCAAGGTGCACACTCATTACATGAGCTTTGAGAAGGTCCCTTGTTTTGAATGGCTTGCTGCAAATTTGACAGGTTTGAAGGATATTTCCTGTGCCTCTTTCCTGTACATCTTGTCCCTGGCATTCATCTGAAAGAGTTAGATTGAGCAATTGGTTAGTTTTAAAATAAATTAGTCTTAAAATGAAGCAAAAAGAGGAAAACATGGATGATGCAATGAAAACATATTGCTTTGCTTTTGCTCCATCTTGCTCTCCATCAGAGACTGCATTAAAGCAACTGATTCGATGAACTGGGAGACAGTCCAGAATTCTGAAAGAGGATATTATTTATTTTCTATTCTGTGGTTGAAAATTATTAATTTGGGTTTTTCACAAAAACATTCTTCTATTTTATTTGAAGATAATGAGTTAAATTGTTCATCAACCTCACGTGGAAATATTACACAAATGTATAAAGAAACTCTTCTATTTTCCTAAATTACTATAAAACAGCTTAGACATATGGATGACCATATATTTATCTAATTGTAAGTATAATAGTTCATATAACAGTTGTCACTGAGAGATGACAATTTCTAATTTCATTTCTCAGAAAAATTAGAAATATAATAACCCTGTTATTTTAAGTAACTGTTAGTAACATCAAAAAGGTTACTCACCAATAGTTTAGTTACACCAGAAAGTAGAAAATAAGAAGACAGCAGAGGCCTGAGCTCTCCTTACCTTTTGACTGCAAGACTACCCCTCTCAGTCCTTCCTTCTGTGAAATGTCCATGTAGCACATTTCCTTATTGTCCATCCCTTGATGTGAGGACAAATGCAATTCTGTATCTTCTGAACAGTCCTGCAAAATAACCAACCAGACCTCACAAATTATAAAATGTTGAATTGAAAACTGTCTAAAGTTATGTTTAATGTTTAAACAATAAATAATTCTTTAAATTGTACTTCAATAAAATGATTTGAATTTGCAATTCAAACTTTATCTTACTTAATTAAACCTTCTAATATCAACTAAAATTAACATTGCCCACATATAAACACAAACAGGTGAAATGATGGGATAACAAATAAGAAAATATCAGGAAGGAAGGAAAGGAAGGATGGAAGGAATATATAAGAAGAGATTATATTGTTGAGAGAAATCTGAAGGTCAGACAGAATAATGATAGAAATAAAAATCACATTCACTGGTAATAACATATTAAAGAATGTGATATATAGAAGGAAAACTATAATACAATTCATTTTTAGGGAAATGTAAATACAATCAACAGATTCAGGCTTCAGGTCGTGGAAGTTAATGAACATAAGGAGGGTTTGCACTTCTCCACAGATTTATTAAAGCGTACAACGTGTTTCAACTCACAGAGTATCCTTATATTCATTATTCAAAATGTAAATACACTTGTCAAGAAATAAATTCTGTGGAAATATATACAGGGTACATCTCTAAAATCTGGACAAATTAAAAATTGGTTTAAAAGCAAATTTACTTAAAAAATATAAATGAAAGCGAAAATTCTTTTACATAAAATCAGTGGTATCTATCAAGAGTAACACTACTCAATATAACCTCCTTCAGATTCAATAATTGCCTTCAATCTTGTCCTGAATAAATTGCACACACTCTTTCTAATAGCACTATCCATATCAAAATGAAATACACTATGTTATCCCACATAAGAGCTTTATTGTACGACCTGGATTTTGTCGAAGATCGACATCATCAGGTACAGAATATTTCCAGTCTAGGTTTAAATACATTTTTCAAACTTGGAGAGGGGGGGGGGGGGGCTGGACGGGGAGAGGGAGGTTTGCAAAAAGCATTGGGAGATGATTGGGATGAGAGGGAGAAAGGGTTTGGGAGTGGAGATGAGTGTCCAACTTGGGAAGGTACGGCGGTTGACGGTGAGGGTAGGGGAGGCACCACAGGTGGTAAAGCACCTAGGTACTTAGCTATCCATATTTGTATAGCTATCCATAACTATCCATATTTGTGACTACTGCTACATTGGCGGTGCTTATAGATAAAACATAACAAAGCCTCATCTTACTGGTAACACTTTAAACAGTTTGCAGTGTAGTCGTGCTACCAATATAATGAGACTGTGATATTGTATCACTAACACCACTAACACAGCAGCTGTCACAAATATGGATAGTGTGGTTATAATGAGTGCATGCGATCAATTCAGGACATGATTGGAGGTGGTCATTGAAGCTGAAGCGGGTTACATTGAGTCGTTTCTTATTTTCATTTCTATTTTTTTAAGTGAGATGTTAAAGACTGTGAGATATAAAGGGGAGATTGTTGGGTAAGCCAGGAAGTAAAACCAGAAATACATAGAAAAACACAGATAGGGATGTTGCCAGGATGAAAGGATAATGAACGTGTGCAGAGAGGAAGGAAGGCTTATCCTAGTTTTAGTAGCAGGCTCTTATTTTGTAAGGAGTGTCAAGTTACTTAATGTCCCAACACAATTGAAAACACTGCAAAACGTCTAGCAGAGGACAAGAATAACACAGGCCTACAAAAAAAAAATTTTTTGGTGCCAGGAATCTTTGTGATGATTTTAACTATATGTGTAGAGCTGAATCCAAATTCGAAATTCGTTTTTATTTAACAGCTCTACTTTTTTAGATATGGCACATCTTAAGATTATTTCTTTTATTATTTGATATATTAGAAAATAATTTTCTAGGTTAAATAAATCTATAAGTATACTAATTTATAACCACTCTGCGATGTTCCTTTTATTTTCAATAAACTGTCAATACTACCTTGATCAAAAAGTCCCCCGGAATTTATTCAGAAAATTAAAAATACAAGTTTATTAATCTAAATCTATATTGTCCCCTTCAAAGTAATCCCCATCGACTGCAACACACTTATGCCAGCGCTTGATCCAATCCTCGAAACATTTTTTTATATTCGGTTTTCGGTATGTCCATCAGTGCTTCCTGCGATTTTTCCATTACTTCCTCTCGGCTGCTAAAACGCGTTCCCCGTAATGGTTTTTTAACTCGATTGAACAGAAAGAAGTCACAGGGAGCCAAATCAGGTGAATTTGGTGGCTGTTGGATGGTATTTGTTGCATTTTTCGTCAAAAAATTACGAATAATGATATCAGTATGCGACGGTCTCGACGCACTGTGTGACGATTTCTGGTCTCTTTCGGCGAATTGCTTCATGCAAACGTCTCATAACGCCCAAATAATACTCTTTGTTTATTGTCTGGCCTTCTGGCAAAAATTCATGATGCACTAAACCGTTGTAATCCATGAAAACCGTCAGCATTGCCTTCTTAAGTTTTATGTATATTTCTATATTGTAGGCCAATGAGATAATTATTAATATAATATTCCCATATCATCATGTAGGAGATTTTTTTACGTAAGTAACAACATATCTATATCTTGAAAACTAAAGCTGATAGGAAAAAACTAGTGTCATCATTGGATTCACCACCCCAATTGTTCTTTAAATCAGCATTAAAAGCTCCGACACCAAAACCACTGTTGGCCTTTGTAATAGATAAGATAGAAAAACACCAACTTGAGTTTTAACATTTCAGTGGCAATAGCTATCTTTAGGATGCTACTCGGACAGGTTGAAAAGTAATGCACTCAGGATTGTTAACCATAAACAACCATACGTTCAAAAGCACTCATAGTGGCATGTGGAAGTAACATGCCTCTCAAATTTCATGCAAAAGATTGAGGATAGTACATTCATCCAGTGTATTTACGGAATCAGAAGCATGGAGGCATGCTCTTATCAATAGCTGCCTCAATCCTATCATCCGAGGTACAGTGATTACCCTTTGAGGTGTCCCTTGAATCGAAGAAAAAAAAACAAAATTTTAGGGTCCTAAAGTGAGAAAACATGGAGGGTTGCTTGGTCCTTTTCAATTGACATTTTCTGTTACTGTCTGTGAGACTGGGTATTACCTGTATTGTAAAGATT
This sequence comes from Hetaerina titia, assembly GCA_037158775.1. Classification (NCBI taxonomy): domain Eukaryota; kingdom Metazoa; phylum Arthropoda; class Insecta; order Odonata; family Calopterygidae; genus Hetaerina; species Hetaerina titia. Next base: position 2,570,436 of record JAVFHJ010000014.1, on the reverse strand, counting down.
TGAAGGTATCCAAATTGTTCAATAATGCAGCCAACACATTCTTTGGATATTATAATAGGGTTCTCAATATACCTTCAAGTGATTTGCCCTTCATTTTGACTCAAATCTCTGATAAATTTATAATGTTTATTGTCTGTGGGAGTGATTGGGCATCCCCTGAATGTTTTATCAAGAAGTATAGCTTTTCCAGATACCCAACAATGAAATTTTATTACCCATCGATTAACAGTGGGCCTATTTACAGAGTCATCACAATGAAAACTATTGAAAAGATGCTGAATCTCAATAGAAGCCACTTCTTCAGCAGTTAACAATTAAATGAAACAGTTTCTGGCATAACTTGGTAGAAAATCTTCATGCTGACTTTTAATAATCAAACCACTTTACTTACTTACCTTTTACAATAAAAGTAATTCAAGCAACATGTTATGCCACACGAAAGACCACGTTGAACCACAACACAAAAGTGGAGTATACAAACTCCGCTGCAAAGACTGCAACCGGATATACATAGCCCAGACGGGGAGGAGATTTGAAACAAGAATAAAGGAACACCAATCTTGCTTTTAAAAATAACATCTCCGCATCACTATTCGCCAAGCACTTGAGAGATTGTGGCCACACCAGCGATTTCACTCCCGAATTTTTACACTTTGAGAAAAAAGGGTAGTGTCTTAATGCGCTGGAGCAGTTGGAAATCCTTCAACACACGAATTACGGGGAAGATGTTTTGACCAACGATTTTCTTTACCATTCACATTCCCAGTTATTGTTTTTTCCCTCCCTCACTCCCTGCCAGCTCACCTGACACCAAGTGAGACTTTTTCAACAATGTAGCGACTCCTCCCAGCCCGCTACTGAGTCACCTAACTAATTACTAAGTGTCATTGTTCTCCCAGTTCATAATAATCATTTCCCTAATCATCTGCCAACTAATCTGATGTCAGGTGGGCTTTTTGCAACATTGTATTGACCCTATCCTTCCAGCCTGCTAATTATCTTATTGGTTTTTATCTAATCTAATTATCCAATTATTGCTAATTTGTCAATATTACCAATCCTCCTCCTCCCCCTCAAACCATAGACTTTGTAGCCCCCCACTTCATAGCTCAACCAATCCTTTCTTTCCTCCCTCCTCTTCCCCTCCGCCCAGGGATATGTATATATATACCGTGCTTGACTTGTATTATTACCTGATGATGTAATGCTATAACGAAACCTGGGTTGTAAAAATGAAAAAGTTTATGTGGAAAAGTAAAGTGGTTTGATTATTAAAAGTCAGTTAGCAATTAGATAACAGCATGCTGTTTAACAGGGCATTAAAACACATTTCCATACTTATACCTCTCAAAATATACTGACTGAAGGTAACAGACTAAAAACTGTGCTTACATATTGAAGGAGAATATTACTTCCACATTCCACCAGGAATGCTTATGAAGGGCATTTTGTTTCTAGTCCTCAAGAATGCGTGCATTAGTTTTTTGCTTATCCTCATAAAAGGAGTTAAGAATGGTGACTATTGCTCATTACCATCTTTCATTACATTGACATCAATCACTTGACAACGTATTTCCTAATGGGACAAACAGCAATTGATAAATTGGCAGTGTTTTATTTGGAACATGTCGATTCCATTCATTTTCTAATTATTCTAAATATATGATTCAAGATATGTATGTGAATACATTTTTATATACTTACACGCGCATAACTGCATATTTATAATTTTGAGAAAATTAAAGGTTTTGCCACACATACTCAAATAACAGCCAAACATACAAAAGTAAAAGCTTGTCTGGTTAATACTTCAGTACTTCTTAACATCATCAATTGTAATTTATTGAATTAATTTATTTTTGATTGCAGATAGCCACACAGTGATCAACTGTTTATAATTTTCACTCATCGAGCACAATTAGAATTATGGGTCCCTTCTAAACTACATTCTTAAGAAACCACTGTTTACACACTGGCTAGGAGCATGTGCTCCCATTTGAAACAACATCAAATCTCAAAGAGAGTGTGGCATTAAACAGCAATGTTTGAATTTAAATGGCAATGGAGTAAAAAAAAATAGCAAATTATACTACCTTGATCAAAATGTTCCCGGAATTTATTCATAAAATTAAAAATACAAGTTTATTCATCTAAATCTATATTGTCCCCTTCAAAGTAATCCCCATCGACTGCACCACACTTATGCCGGCGCTTGATCCAATCCTCGAAATATTTTTTATATTCGGTTTTCGGTATGTCCATCAGTGCTTCCTGCGATTTTTCCATTACTTCCTCTCGGCTGCTAAAACGCGTTCCCCGTAATGGTTTTTTAACTCGATTGAACAGAAAGAAGTCACAGGGAGCCAAATCAGGTGAATTCGGTGGCTGTTAGATGGTATTTGTTGCATTTTTCGTCAAAAAAATACGAATAATGATAGCACTGTGCGACGGTCTCGACGCACTGTGCGACGATTTCTGGTCTCTTTTGGCGTTGTAATCACCGTTGTAATCCATGAAAACCGTCAGCATTGCCTTTTTTTTTGACTGAAAACGATGTGGTTTTTTGGTCTCGGCTCATTTGGTGAACGCCATTCACTTGCCTGATGTCTGGATTGCGTGTCGTACTCATAAACCCACGTCTCGTCTCCAGTAATAATCCTTTTAATGAATGTGGGATCGGATTCAGCCTCGCAAATCATGTCTTTTACGACGTCAACACGGTCTCTTTTTTGCATGAAATTGAGGTCTTTTGGCACCAACTTTGCTGCTACACGACGGAAACCCAAATTGCAAATTTAAATCCATTTCTGCAATTGTAAAAAATCGCCAACACACACAGAGATAGATGTACTCTTGGCTACGTAACTTTTGCAAATGTCAAGTTATGACACTAAGATTTAAAGGGAATATCAACAACAGATGTACCAATTTAACAATAAAAAAACAGAACTCAAATCGGAACGATGGGAGCGCCACACGGTGGTTATTCCGGGAACTTTTTGTTCAAGGTAGTATACATGATAAGAATAAGTACACTTACCATATTCCCTGCTTCTTTATTGTCTGACCAATAACTGCAGCCCACCTGCATTGATGAGACCAAAGACAAATCGTCATCCTTTAATGGAGGAACAGAACATCCACTGGCAGTGTCAATCTCTTCTTTGACAATGATCATGTCATCTTGGACATCCACATTATCACTGGTGATTGCATTGACATCAATGCCTTTCTTGTTTTCACCGGAAAAATAATGCAAAACATATAGATGTTACACTTAACTGAAGGCAGATGATAAATATTTCAAAATGAGAGCATAACGGCCACAAAACCTTCAGCTCAAATTGTTTTGCACAATCTTACCATGCTGGAGTTACTCATTATGCAAATCAAATAGCTCGTAGGATTGGAGATTCCTAATTTTTAATCCTTGACTCCTTTTTTCTAATTTTAAAATAATATCCAGATAGAAAAGAAATATTTCGAATGAAAAACAGGGCATTAAACTTAAAATAATTAATTGCAACGACCTTTGCTATGAGAGCATGTCTCTAAATATTGAGGAGGCATTATATTCAATAAAGGTGGAATATTGAACAATAATCCATACTACTTAACAGACAGATAATGTTTTTATTTGGGCAAAATTGAGACAAAAAGATCCCATCTTCAATTTATTTCCCCCATCATTATATATAAATACTATATTTGGCATGAAATTTATAATTATATTCACAGATACATCGATTCCCGGGCAAGGCACCTGCAGCTCCACCCAAGCTTGGTGATTTTTCGGGTACCAGGTCTTCTTGGGAAACCATAACCGGTACAGGGAAAGGAACTGGCCCCCCTACCCTGATGTGTGAATATTCATACACCATATAGGGCTTGGTACATGGGTGAGCTCTACCATCACCTACTAAACCGATCTTCGGTTTGAATACTTTGTTTATGGTTTTATATAAAACATATCAACAGACAATATTCAGTATGCACATTGGCAGAGGTACACAGAGAACCAATGCAATTGATCATCGCTCCGGTCTACAAACTATCAAGATATCATATGAAGGAAGAAATCAATAGGATATACCATCATAATAAATGAAAAACAAAACTTGGTTTCAATTCACCACTTTCATTTCAGGTATGACTAGTTTTGACACAATGGCGTCATCCTCAGGTACAAACTTTAGAGACACAAACACTGTATACATGGTTTGTACGGAAAATAATTGTACTGATTTTTTCCTGCCACTCCAGGCGTGCCCAGCACCGCTCTGATGGGCTGTGATTGGAGGGGGGTATATTGGCAAGCGACGCTGAAAAAGGCAGTTGGCTCTGAGCTGTCGTGTAGTGAGCTCTGTTAACGCGATCCTCCACGCTCGACCCACGTCACGGAACGCGATGCCGAAGTTTTTGGAGCAGCATTATTCTATCAAATTTGCGGTAAAGCTTGGGAAATCGTCTAGCGAAACTGTCGATATGATTACCCAGGCTTACGGGGAGTCAGCCATGTCCAGAAACATGATCTTTCGGTGGCACAAGATGTTCGTGGAGGGCAGAGAAGAGGTCGATGACGAACCACGGCCTGGACGCCCATCAACGACACTCACCGACGAAAATGTGCAAAAAGTTTGCCATGTACTGAACTCTGATCATCGTCTTAGTGTTCGGATGATAGCAGAGCAGTGTAATGTGCCAAAAGCAATAGTGCACGAGATTATTAGGGACCAATTACAGATGCAAAAAATTTGTGCAAAGTTGGTGCCGAAAGTGCTCAGTGATGATCAAAGACTCAATCGTTTGGAAATCGCGACACAACTTGCGGATCACTGCAAAAATGATCGACATTTTTTAGAGAACATTTCTGTTCCTGCAGATAAAGAGGAGTTTGAAAGGAACGCGATATGGGGCTTTGGACGCTGTCAAAGAGGCCGTGACGACGTGTCTTCGAGAGGTTCCCGATGATGCCTTCGCGGGAGCATTCCAGGAATGGGAACGTCGCTGGAACAAGTGTATCGACTCACAAGGGTCCTATTTTGAGGAATATCAGCTTAAGATATGTAAAAGTGTAATAATTTTTTTCCTGAGCTCAGTACACTTATTTTCTGGACGAACCCTGTATATACCCTCTTCAAGAAACTTCCCCTTTTTTAACCCTCCTTCCAATCCCCCCCCCTAACTAACGCCTTTCCTACCCTCTCCCACTTTCCTTTGTACCGACTCCCGTACTCCCCTTCCAGTCCTCTCTTCGCATAACTCCTCCATCCCTTCTTGAAGAGGGTATATACGCAGTGTTTGTGTCTCTAAACTTTGTACCTGAGGATGACACCGTAGCGTCGAAACTAGTCGTACCTGAAATAAAAGTGGTGGATTGGAACAAGGTTTTTCTTTTTCATTTATTAAAATGAACTTCCACAAAGTTGAGGCTGAAACTATGGAGGATATACCATCAGTTACAGCACAAAAAAGGCTGTGTATTACTGCAGGGAAAAATTTGATAGTGACTGCCAATTTGTATGCAATAAAAGGCAAACAAGAGATGGTGATGAGTTGAGGGACTATGGGTTGGCTTGAGGATTGACCACAAGAGAAAAGTAATTGAATTCTGCAGGAGAGAGACAAGGGTTAGCCATCATCAACACTTGGTTAAGACACCCCAAAAGGAATAGGTATGCATGATAAATACCAATTTTAATTTCATTATTAATTATATTTAGTGAAAGATTTAGCAACAACGTGATTCATTCGCACGATTTTGCAGGAGTGGATGAATAATCTGATCACAAATTAGTGCTTGTGAGTCGTTGTATCCAATTCAAAAAGATAAGGCAGGGTTAGTGTATTACCACAAGGAATGCAAGGTAATTAACAGGATCAACAACAAAGGAGTATCAGCAGACTGTTGGGAAAATCATGACTGAGGGAAAGGAACTAATTACCATAAAAGAGAAATATGAATACATTAAAATAAGGATTGCAAAACCAACAAACAAAAACATCGGAACACTTAAGAAAGATGAAGAAACAAAGGAACGAACAATTTATGGTTGAGATGATTTGAAAGAGAGATGAGAGAAGGAAACGGATGAATGAAAATAACTTCGCATAGAAGACAGTAAAAACGGTAAAAATATAAACTGAGTTCAATAAGATTATGATAAAAACGAATTTGAAAATACAGAGCTAGGATTTGGAAAGCCTACAGACTAAAGATGAATTTGGTGCTCTGTACAGGAAGGCACACTGAAAATATAATACCGAACGTACTTTGTTTAATTACGTTTAGGAATAAATAAAAAAAAGGAAAATGAAGAAGACCCACGAATGAAGGAAGAATGGAAATTTGTCCAATTTTTTATTCAATTAAAAACAATAATATGCTTAATGTTATCGTGATTGTTTTCATATCGTGATTAAAAAGAAAGTGAAGATTCGACGAAATGATAATTTATTGATAGATATGTCTTCAGTATTGTTTCGTTCAGCTTATTGAGTGTACTGACCTCATTGTTTATCCAGTCTTTCGTTGTAGGACTGCACTCCTTTTGGATTCGATTATTGAAAACCAACAAACACTCGGCACATCGACGCTTAAACAGCCGGAATTCCGTAAGTTTCTCCATGCAGTTAGAACACACCAACCAGGGATAATTTTCATCCTCCACAACCTAATAAAACATGTCATAGACAAATATTAACAACAGAATGCACGACACTACTCTGGCTCAAATATCACTATGCGTTTTGAAAACATCGTACGTAACATATAAACCAACAACCTACTACTTAATTTACGATTACTTATAAACTTAATTCATGAAACAGAAAACACATTCATATAAACTTACCTGTACATCTATTAAATCCCCTATAGTATTTACCAACATTATTCGTAATTTACTATCCTCGCCGAAAACATTGATCAACAGTCCACGACTGTTTAAACACAATCTGCAGAGTTCAAATTCGGCTTTATCACTCATTCTGTAGGCTTTAAAGTACCCCGACCTATATACTGGAGACCCTTAAGTTAAACTAATAATTCCATCCTATCCACAATTTACTCAAATTAAGTATTAAAAATTAGTGAAACAGGCACATAAACAAAAATAACTCCTTTACAGCTGATCACATGCATTTCATTCTTCAACTGTTCACTCATTTGCGAAGTTCTTTCGAATTCCAAAGATATTATTTGATACTGAAAGCCAGCATTTTAATTCGAGTATAATTTATTTATGATTCAAGGATATAATCTAGTTATTAGGTAAATGAAATTAAAAATTATCCCTTTTTGATAAATTTACGGGGTAATGACGTATGACGGGCGTTGTTTGATATAAATTTGACATAAAAATAATAATTAGTTCGTCAATGATCCGTTCATAACAGTTATCTGAGGTGCAAGGATCAAATTTTACATACATCGTTGGCCTCGGATTTTTTTACAGTGACAATTAGCAGGGGGTACAGGGATGAAGATGTGGTGACCACGTATATGTTGGACTAATTAATCAAACTGTAATTCCATAACTTTCACTCTCAAAACTGCCAAGTTGTTTAACAAGTTTTCTTCTTGAAGGAAGAGACTACTTTTTTAAAAAAAGGGTATGTTCTATCCTGGTTTCTTTGCTCAAGCAGTGAATAGAACAATGCACATTTCCCTCGAAGTATGATTTGTACTCAGGCCAATCAATCCATGTAAATGATTCTTCATATATTCCTTAAAATCATGCAACAATTTCACTCTTTCAAAACCATATCACCTTAAGAAACCTTCTTATAAGACTTCCCCTCTACTTCACCTACCAAACAGACCTTCAGATTAATTGCTTTGTTTTTATATATTATTATAAATATAATAATCCGGGGAATATACCTGCAGTAAGGCTTTCTGGAGGCATAATATTAACGCAATCGACAAAATGATTCAAGAATTAAATGTTCCATTCATTCCCTTCACAACGGTTCAGATTCAGTACGGTCTTATTTACGTTGTCAATTTTGAAAAACTTCAGTGAATATAGGCTTACATTAGATGCCGTTAGTCTAGGCTAACATAAATGTACCCAAGTTCTAGTGTGCGGTTTTTCTTATTAAATCCTCTCGGACGTTTTATTTAATGAAGCCTCTGATTCGAATAGGAATGACTCGTTCAAATAATTCTTGGAGCGTTAAAGTTTGCCCGTATTTATACATATCATCAAGCAAGAGCATAATACAATAAGGTCACATAAGGACTTATATTTTTATATAGCAATGACAGCGAATGGATACTTAAATTCAATGCTCTTCGTCCATAGTTCATATCGTAAACCACGCAATTAAGAATCCTCTGACTCGTATCTTCGAAACGAATGATTGGAACATTGATTTTGTTATTCAGTTTTACGATGTCAATTGAATACCAAGGAATCTCATTAATACACCACTAGCTCAGAAATACCTCAAGAAAGACTAAGTGCGCTTTTCGTTTACCTAGTAACTAGATTACATCTAATTAGCACAAGAAATGTACTCCAGTGTGTGACCCGGATTTCGATCCACTCGTACCATATCAATGGATACCATTGAAATTGAAAAGAACTACTCAAAGAATTAAACAGATGAAGGATGAAATGCACTCGCTTAGCTGTGTTGTTGTTTCGTCGCATGAGTGCTGTTATAATAATATTTTATACTATTACGAGTACTATGTGAAAGATACCGTAATACATTTCACATTAGGTGGGTTATAAAATCATTCGAAGTACTCTAAAGCTTTCACAATGGGCGATAAAACTGAATTTGAACTCTGCAGATTGTGTTTAGACAGTGGTGGACTGTTGCTCAATGTTTTCGACGAGAATAGTAAATTAGAATTCATGTTGGAAAAGACTATAGAGGATTTAATAGACGTTAAGGTAAGTTTTGTTGAATGTGTGATGTAGTTTGTTTTAATTTTTGTGTAGAAAATCATCGGTTGAAACAATTGGTAATCGGATTATATATTCCGTACAGTGTTTGGAAAAAGTATAGTGATGATTGAGGAAGAAGAGTGTTGTGCCTTGTGTTGTCAATATCCCTTTTTGAAATGTTTAACTAGGTTGTGGAGGATGGAAATTTTCCGTGGTTGGTGTGTTCTAACTGCACGGAGAAACTTACGGAATTTCGGCTCTTCAAGCGTCGATGTGCCGAGTGTTTGTTTGTGTTCTACAATCGTATCCAAAAGCGGTGCATTCCTGCAACGAAAGACTGGATAATCAATCGAGAGGAGGTCAGTTGTAATTATTTAATATAATTATGTTAGTAAAAAGGACGTCGTTGGCCAAAAGCAGTATTATGTTGCATCTTCTATGATTAATAAAACAGGTATACCTCTAGCAGACTCACTACGATCAATCTTTTTCGCGATTTTCATTTTCGCGAAAATGTTCTTCCGCTCAGAATGGAAAAATTAAAGTATTGAAATTATTAATATTAATTTCCGAGGTAATTTGTTACGAGAGCTATTTTTTTATGATTTATAAAATTTCGAATAAATTATTTATTTCAATTTCCCGAATGGACAATAAAAACATGATGACAGTCAGCAAAAAATTGTTTTTTTTTAATGATTAATTTTACGAAGGAATTTCCATTCTTACATCTTAAAAGCGTTTTTCCCTTTCATTTATTCATTTGTGGAATTTTTCCATCGTAAAGAAAGGAAGAAAACACGGCAATTCCACATTTACACTTTTATTAGACGACCATGGTTTTACCACTGCGTGGCATCTTCAGGTGAAGGCATGCGTAGTATAGGCGGGCATAGTATATATATATATATATATATATATATATATATATATATATATATATATATATATATATATATATACACAGTCAGGAAGGGGGGTGGATTGGGGAGAAAGGAAGAGGGAGGGGGGGGAGGAGTCTGGGTGATGGGTAGGAGTGGGAGAGGTTATAGGACACTCAGCGGAGGTTTGAAGGCTTTGCGTGGTTAGGGGGGAATGGTTTGGTAATGGGAGGCATAAGAGAAGGGAACGGGAAGGGTACAATATCTCATTAACCAGGTGGGTTTATTTAGAATTCTTGCGGGCGATTATTTCCAACTCTTCCAGTGCATCTAACTTTGCACCTTTTTTTTCTCTATGTGTAAGATGTTGGGGATGAATTTACTGTGGTGTTTGTGTGTTAGTGGATGATTTGCAAATTGGGATGTGTGTTTGTTGTTAGTGAAGCAAGCCAAGTGTTCTTTGGTTCTGATGTTGAATGTTCTCTCAGTCTGTCCAATATATATTGCGTTGCAGTCATCGCAGCGGAGCTCACAAACTCCGCTTTGTTCCATTTTGTGTATTTTGTCTTTGTTGGATCCCAGGATGTCTTTTAGTGTCTGTCTGTTGTAGAAGGCGGCTTTGATTTTTTCCCGGGGGAGTAATCTTTGGATTTTGTGTGATATACTACCTTGATCAAAAAGTTCCCGGAATAACCATCGTGTGGCGCTCCCATCGTTCCGATTTGAGTTCTGTTTTTTTTTGTTAAATTGGTACATCTGTTGTTGATATTCCCTTTAAATCTTAGTGTCATAACTTGACATTTGCAAAAGTTACGTAGCCAAGAGTACATCTATCTCTGTGTGTGTTGGCGATTTTTTACAATTGCAGAAATGGATTTAAATTTGCAACAACGAACTTGTATTAAATTTTGCGTAAAAAACGGATTTAGTGGCGCACGGACGTTGGAAATGTTGGAAAAGTGTTTCGGCAACGATTCTCTAAAAAAAACGACACGCAATCCAGACATCAGGCAAGTGAATGGCGTTCACCAAATGAGCCGAGACCAAAAAAACCACGTCGTTTTCAGTCAAAAAAGAAGGCAATGCTGATGGTTTTCATGGATTACAACGGTGTAGTGCATCATGAATTTTTGCCAGAAGGCCAGACAGTAAACAAAGAGTATTATTTGGGCGTTATGAGACGTTTGCGTGAAGCAATTCGCCGAAAGAGACCAGAAATCGTCGCACAGTGCGTCGAGACCGTCGCACAGTGCTATCATTATTCGTAATTTTTTTGACGAAAAATGCAACAAATACCATCCAACAGCCATCGAATTCACCTGATTTGGCTCCCTGTGACTTCTTTCTGTTCAATCGAGTTAAAAAACCATTACGGGGAACGCGTTTTAGCAGCCGAGAGGAAGTAATGGAAAAATCGCAGGAAGCACTGATGGACATATCGAAAACCGAATATAAAAAATGTTTCGAGGATTGGATCAAGCGCTGGCATAAGTGTGTTGCAGTCGATGGGGATTACTTTGAAGGGGACAATAGATTGAATAGATGAATAAAGTTGTATTTTTAATTTTCTGAATGAATTCCGGGAACTCTTTGATCAAAGTAGTATTCCCAAGGAAAGGTAGTCTCCGCCACTTGATCCGTCTTCCTTCTCGTTTCCTTGGGGTTTATTGTTATATATCTCCTTCATGGCTATTTGTGTCTACTTTCTTTTGTAAAGTGTGTGTATTAATTTCGTGGTGTATCCGTTGTTGGTTGCTATTTGTTTTATTGTCTGGAGTTCTAAGTGTATGCTTGCGTCAGACATGGGTAAACTGCACAGTCTGTGTATCATTGAGTGAAAAGCTGATAATTTTTGTGAGATGTGGTGTCTCGATTGGGCGTGTATCACTTGGTCTGTGTAACATTGTTTTCTATAGATTGAGAAGTCGAATTTCCGGTTGGTGATTTTGATGGACAAGTCTAGGAAATTCAGAGTCCCTTCATGTTCTAATTCGCTGGTGAACTGGGTATTGTGGTCCGCAGAATTTAATAAGGTGACAAACTGGTCGAGTTGTCTCACTGTCCCTGTCCACAGACAGAAAACGTCATCTACATACCGGCGCCAGTAATGTATGTATTGGGTAAGGGGGTGTTTTAAGGCGAACAATTTGCATTCAAAGTCTTCCATATAAATATCTGCCAGTAGTGTGGACAGAGGGGAGCCCATTGTGAGTCTGTCGGGTTGATGGTAGTGTTTACCATTAAAGAGAAAACTTTTGTTGAACACAGACTTGCATTAGGGAGCACAATTCACTGATTATGGGCGCAGGGGCTCTTGCCTTCATCAGGGTGATTTCAGCAAGGGTCAGGGCGTCAGCACTGGGAACACGTGTGAAAAGGTTGGTGACGTCGAAAGACACCATTCGGCACTTTGGGGGTAACACCAAGTTGGACAACGATTCCGCGAACTCGCAAGAGTTCTTGATCCCATTTCTAGGGGTGAACTTGGAAACTTCCCTGAACACAGAATTCACTTTGTGGGATAATAGATGGTTTGGTGAAGATACACTAGACACAATTGGTCTGGTGGGGATATAACTTTTGTGGATTTTAGGAAGGCCAAAAAATCTTGAGGATTGGGGATTCATTTGTATCAGCATCAGGTCATATGCTGACCTCACTCGAAGAAATGAATTTCCGGCACTGGTTTTGGTATTCGGGTGTGGGATCCTTTTTTAAAAGCACTAGGTTGTTAGAACTAATGAAATGTTCACATTTTTTGATGTACTCTTCTTTTTCCATAACTACTACGGCATTGCCTTTGTCCGCTTTGGTTAGTATCAGATTATGCTGTGCTAGGGACCTTTTTAGCGAACATACTGCATTGTATGGCTGCGTAGATTTTCGCGGCGGTGGCTTGAAGAATTCTGCATGTCCGGGTTTTCACCGCGTTGTTGTTTGAAGCCGACAACAGCTGAAAGCTAGGATGAAAGAACACCTCCGGGCTACTACGAACAAACAGTTTCACCTCTCGGCCATCTCCGAGCATAAATGGAGTGAACCCGGCCATGATATTCTATTCCATGACGCTACAATCATAAGTAAAGAAAGTAGATATTACCCACGCCTAATCAGAGAAGCCATTGAGATAGCCAAAAACCCGGCGAATTTCAATAGAGATGAAGGCTACCATCTCCATAACGCGTGGAAGAGAGTCCTCCGAAAAAGGACCAATCAGAGAGCAGCACCCGGACGGGACCACCTATATAAGGACGGCCAAAATCTGAATCCTCATCTTCGACCTGAAGACGCCGGATGAAACTTCGGCGAAACTGTTGTCGGCTTCAAACAACAACGCGGTGAAAACCCGGACATGCAGAATTCTTCATACTGCATTGTATTCACGGGGTGGCTTACTGTTTCTTCTTCCATACTCTCTGGTCACATATTCCTTAATTTCATTTAAGATTATGCTGTGCTAGGGACCTTTTTAGCGAACATACGGCGTTGTATTCACGGGGTGGCTTACTGTTTCTTCTTCCATACTCTCTGGTCACATATTCCTTAATTTCATTTAAGATTATGCTGTGCTAGGGACCTTTTTAGCGAACATACGGCGTTGTATTCACGGGGTGGCTTACTGTTTCTTCTTCCATACTCTCTGGTCACATATTCCTTAATTTTATTGGAGATACGTTCTTTCGCTGCAGAATGGTCTTTACGGAGTGCTAAGTTGCAGCCGACCGCGAGATGTTTGAATTGATTAATGATAATGGGAATATCAGGGGAGTATTTTAGTCCTTTCTCGAGGTTCTCGAAGTTCTTTAGTCCATTTACTACGTATGCCTTCACCTGAAGATGCCACGCAGTGGTGAAACCATGGTCGTCTAATAAAAGTGTAAGTGTGGAATTGCCGTGTTTTCTTTCTTTCTTTACATAGCACCCCAATTTTACATTCTCTCCAAATACATTCCCTGACATCGCAAGGCATTTCTGCAATGATTTATTCTATATTGTTTAACTCAGTTTAATGTTTGACAATTTTTCCTATTTTTTACGTAAATTTGTTTCATTCTTCCATTTCCTTTTATCATCTATCATTCTAATCGTCTCATCCATGATCCATGGTTTCCTTGTGTTTATATTATGAACTGTACCAAAAATTTTTGTAGCTCTCAAAATTCTCTTTTTCCTTGATAGTACTTCAGTACTTAGCTTCTTTCCTCCCATATGGTTTTCTCTATAGCCTGATGATACTCCTTCCTTATCAATTCAGTTAATTTTTCCCCATTCCTTTTCTGTCATTATCAAGACTCTTATATTTTAGTATTGTACGATAAACTTTATAAATACCAAATTATGTTCAGAGTGTGCATCAACGTTTGGGTAAATGTGTTAATGAAACCTGCTGTTCTTAAATCTATTCCTAACCATAATTCTGCTCAGATACTTTTCTGAGCGACGTCCTTTTGTGGTGTCTCTACAAAGTGTTCACTATCATCAAATCCCAAATATTGGAGAACTCAATTGCTTTTTCTCCACTGCCATTCATTTCACCTAAATCATAGTCTTTTATGTCAACATCATCTCTTCCATATCCTATCAATGTGTTCCAATTGTCCATTACTATCTCCTGTATCCCTGATGGAACACAGATTGTACTATCTAACTGATTGCAAACCCTATAGACCTCTTCATCCTTATGGTGGTTTGGTAGAATATAGACCGGTACAATAACCAAGTTAACTTCATTCATTTACTTCAATGAATATTATTCTTTAAGTTTATGAATAATATATGTCTGTCTCTAGGTATATGTTTATTTGTCTTATGTTGAACTTGTTATTCTATAATATTTCTACCCCAGTATTTAGTGTCTCTAAAATATTCAAGTTTGAGGGGCTCAAGTATTTTGCAGTGAAATGGTGCATCATATATATATTCCAATTACAAAAGTTATGCAAATAATTTATTTGTAGTTTAATGAATTGGTTTCTCTGCTGAAGTTACTTTCCTTTCTGCTTAAAGGGTATGGCAATTAGAAATAGGTATATGGTATACAAGGTGTTGAGAATATTATTACGTACCAGAAGTACTTGATTTGATTCTTGGACATACCAATATGGACATGCACTTCCATTGACCCAAACTTAATGATTCTTAACAGGGTAATAGTTGTAAACTTGACAATTCACTGGTGGCATAGGGAAAGGATCTGCCCCCTTTCACTTATTAATAACATAGTAATGTGTGAATTACATGTAATGCTTTGTAGGTCTTAGTATATGATGACCTCTGCCAACACCTACAAACCTTATTATCTCATTGATTACCATGTGTGTTTTTAAGGGGAGGAGTGATATCCCAGACCATGACAATAAAGGTTCCGAGTACTTTGGACGCTGCAATCAGTGGAGATGGAGAAGACTTGTTCCCCAGGCAATCAGTTAAATTTGATGGACGATCATTATTTCAAGGAAGTGGAAATTTAGTTCAGTGAATTAGGCAATTATGAACTGCAGTCATAACGTTTGAGGTTTCACAAAGGTGAATGCTGTAATGTCTTAAAATTTGTGGTTTTTTTCCTAGGCAGGGTTAAACAAATCCAGCGATCTTAATCCATTTTAAAATATATCCTTAATTGATGTACTGCCACACAGTAATATTTCTTCTCCTTCTTGAATGTTACACGTGTGCAATTTATTCATCATCAGTGAAATTATAACTTAATTTGCAAATTTAGTTTTGCCCAAATAATTCACATATCAGAATTATGTACAGAATATTGGCGAGAAGGATTTCTTGCTCTGAAGCTCCTCTTTTGTAATACTTATCTTCTGCCAACATTAAATTCTAATTAGTGAATTGTATTTGTTTTGATTTTCATTAGTTTCCTGCTGAGATTAAGGAAGAGTTTGATGATGAGGGAATCAGCAGTGTTGCTACTGATAGAGGGACGGTAGACGTCCGAGAAGACATTAGCGTTGTCAAAGAAGAGATTGATGCCATCAGTGGACATTCTGCTGCTAATGAAGAGATTGTTCCATTGCGATTGATAACATCAATGAAGGGAAGGGACAGTCATTATTCTGACATTGAAGAAGCAGGGAATATGGTGAGTGCATATTTTTATGTCTTGAGTTAATTTGGTCATCAGAAAATTGAATTCATTACATTTGGAGTTATGTTTTGTGATTAGCATTTCACTCTAAAGTATGTTATACTACCTTGAACAAAAAGTTCCTGGAATAACCACCGTGTGGCGCTCCCATCGTTCCGATTTGAGTTTGTTTTTTTTGTTAAATTGGTACATCTGTTGTTGATATTCCCTTTAAATCTTAGTGTCATAACTTGACATTTGCAAAAGTTACGTAGCCAAGAGTACATCTATCTCTGTGTGTGTTGGCGATTTTTTACAATTGCAGAAATGGATTTAAATTTGCAACAACGAACTTGTATTAAATTTTGCGTAAAAAACGGATTTAGTGGTGCACGGACGTTGGAAATGTTGGAAAAGTGTTTCGGCAACGATTCTCTAAAAAAAACGGTCGTTTACCAGTGGCACGAGCGGTTCAGAAGTGGTCGTGAGTCAATCGAAGATGATGAACGCAGTGGCAGACCATCGACATCGAAAGTCGGTGAAAAAATTGATAAAGTAAAAGAAATGTTGGTCAATAACCGCAAATTAACCATCAGAGAAATAGCGGAGGACTTGAACATTGCCTATGGATCCGCCCAAGACATTGTGGTTAATGATTTGGGTTTCCGTCGTGTAGCAGCAAAGTTGGTGCCAAAAGACCTCAATTTCATGCAAAAAAGAGACCGTGTTGACGTCGCAAAAGACATGATTTGCGAGGCTGAATCCGATCCCACATTCATCAAAAGGATCATTACTGGAGACGAGACGTGGGTTTATGAGTACGACACGTAATCCAGACATCAGGCAAGTGAATGGCGTTCACCAAATGAGCCGAGACCAAAAAAACCACGTCGTTTTCAGTCAAAAAAGAAGGCAATGCTGACGGTTTTCATGGATTACAACGGTGTAGTGCATCATGAATTTTTGCCAGAAGGCCAGACAGTAAACAAAGAGTATTATTTGGGCGTTAAGAGACTTTGCGTGAAGCAATTCGCCGAAAGAGACCAGAAATCGTCGCACAGTGCGTCGAGACCGTCGCACAGTGCTATCATTATTCGTAATTTTTTGACGAAAAATGCAACAAATACCATCCAACAGCCACCGAATTCACCTGATTGAGCTCCCTGTGACTTCTTTCTGTTCAATCGAGTTAAAAAACCATTACGGGGAATGCGTTTTAGCAGCCGAGAGGAAGTAATGGAAAAATCGCAGGAAGCACTGATGGACATACCGAAAACCGAATATAAAAAATGTTTCGAGGATTGGATCAAGCGCTGGCATAAGTGTGTTGCAGTCGATGGGGATTACTTTGAAGGGGACAATATAGATTTAGATGAATAAACTTGTATTTTTAATTTTCTGAATAAATTCCGGGAACTTTTTGATCAAGGTAGTATATGTAGGTGGGTTAAAAATTGTAAGGGTAATCGTGCCAATGAATCATTCCAATCCCAAATGCTTTCCTAAGCATAATTTACATCTAACTGATATTTTTCTGATCAACCTGGCCATTTCCATCCATACCTTAGCCTTTTGTGATGTGTATATCAAGTGTTGGTGATAATTAACTGCCATCTCATGAAGAACTCAAATGTTTTCTCCTTAGTGTCACTCTGCGTGCCGAAACAATAGTCCATCTTAAAATCCACCCGTAATTATTGGGCTACCATTTAGTTATATTTATTCTCTCTCTTTAATGCTAAATCTTTGAAATTTAGTTATCAGCAGTCAGAAGTGTCAATAACATTTTTTGCAATTTGAGTGATATTCAATTAATTCTTGTGCCAGAATTATAAAAAGGATTTGTTGACCCCATGTTCTTATTTTGTAATGTGTACTCTGCCATAGAAAAATTGTAGTTATGTTTAATAGTATTAATTGTGATTTGCATTAGTTTCCTGCTGAGATGAAGGAAGAGTTTGGTGATGAGGAAATCAGTGGCGATGCTATTGATAGCAGGACTGTGGATATCCAAGATGACATCACCATTGTCAAAGAAGAGATTGATGATGTCAGTGAACACTCTGCTGCTAATGAAGAGTCTGTTGAATTGCCAATGGTAGCATCAATGAAGGGAAGCAACTATCATCATTCTGACAATGAAGAAGCAGGGAATTGGGTGAGTGCATATTTTCATGACCTGAGTGTAATTAGCCATCAGCAAATTGATATGGTTTATACATTATCACATTCTTTGGCTCAAGCTTTTGCATGGTTGATTCTTTTTGATAATTTTAAGAAGCAGCCAATTTTTTTTAATATACATTGGTCTAAATGATGGGTGATTCTCCATACAGCCTTAATTTTGCATCAAATGGCTTTTTTATTCCTGTTTATGAAAAAGAAATTGCTTGGCCAGGGTTTATCATGATCTGAAGAAGCTGTTGATTCATTAAAAAATCCTAGTTTTTGATGTACCTCAAACAGAGTGGAGAAATTGTTACAAAAATTGGTATGAGCACTTGCAAAATTGTTTTAATTATCATATAGAATACTCTGTAATTCAAAAAACCAATTTCCAACCCTAAATTATTGCCTTTTGATTATTAGGGTGAAAATGTAAATAGCAACACTCGCATTTGTTCACCATTTGACAGAATTTTGTGTTTGAATGTGTATTTGGCCAATTTGGCTCAAATCTTTTTTATGGCTATGCATTGCACAAAATACTACCTTGATCAAAAAGTTCCCGGAATAACCACCGTTTGGCGCTCCCATCGTTCTGATTTGAGTTCTGTTTTTTTTGTTAAATTGGTACATCTGTTGTTGATATTCCCTTTAAATCTTAGTGTCATAACTTGACATTTGCAAAAGTTACGTAGCCAAGAGTACATCTATCTCTGTGTGTGTTGGCGATTTTTTACAATTGCAGAAATGGATTTAAATTTGCAACAACGAACTTGTATTAAATTTTGCCTAAAAAATGGATTTAGTGGCGCACGGACGTTGGAAATGTTGGAAAAGTGTTTCGGCAACGATTCTCTAAAAAAAACGGTCGTTTACCAGTGGCACGAGCGGTTCAGAAGTGGTCGTGAGTCAATCGAAGATGATGACCGCAGTGGCAGACAATCGACATCGAAAATCGGTGAAAAAATTGATAAAGTAAAAGAAATGTTGGTCAATAACCACAAATTAACCATCAGAGAAATAGCGGAGGACTTGAACATTGCCTATGGATCCACCCAAGACATTGTGGTTAATGATTTGGGTTTCCGTCGTGTAGCAGCAAAGTTGGTGCCAAAAGACCTCAATTTCATGCAAAAAAGAGACCGTGTTGACGTCGCAAAAGACATGATTTGCGAGGCTGAATCCGATCCCACATTCATCAAAAGGATCATTACTGGAGACGAGACGTGGGTTTATGAGTACGACATGCAATCCAGACATCAGGCAAGTGGATGGCGTTCACCAAATGAGCCGAGACCAAAAAAACCACGTCGTTTTCAGTAAAAAAAGAAGGCAATGCTGATGGTTTTCATGGATTACAACGGTGTAGTGCATCATGAATTTTTGCCAGAAGGCCAGACAGTAAACAAAGAGTATTATTTGGGCATTATGAGACGTTTGCGTGAAGCAATTCGCCGAAAGAGACCAGAAATTGTCGCACAGTGCGTCGAGACCGTCGCACAGTGCTATCATTATTCGTAATTTTTTGACGAAAAATGCAACAAATACCATCCAACAGCCACCGAATTCACCTGATTTGGCTTCCTGTGACTTCTTTCTGTTCAATCGAGTTAAAAAACCATTACGGGGAATGCGTTTTAGCAGCCGAGAGGAAGTAATGGAAAAATCGCAGGAAGCACTGATGGACATACCGAAAACTGAATATAAAAAATGTTTCGAGGATTGGATCAAGCGCTGGCATAAGTGTGTTGCAGTCAATGGGGATTACTTTGAAGGGGACAATATAGATTTAGATGAATAAACTTGTATTTTTAATTTTCTGAATTAATTCCGGGAACTTTTTGATCAAGGTAGTATGATATTGTATGATTGCTCACTTACTCACCTCTTCTCTTTTAAATCATCTATTTCTTCTTTTTTGCGTGAAACTGTCCACAGATTTTGTCTCTTGCCCTAAGATTTAGGGAATTTGGTTTCAAAAAGCCTTTGCAGTATTCAGGTACTTTGCAGGTGAAAATTTTGTTCCTTCATAGCTTATGGTAGAGCATGGGTTTGCCAAGTCAAAAGATCAGGTGTTTAAGTCTCATTTATGGGAAGAATTAAGCAGTTGGTAAAACTGATAATCACATTCAAAACACCTTCTGGTTGGTTACGGTTTTTGTTTGATTAAAAGGAGAGCAATATTCTGAGCCATGACAAAGCGGACGGAGAGATTGTTTGAGTGGATTTGGTTGATAATGCAATGTGAAGCCATTGAGTAGTCCCATGAAAGACACTAATAATTTAGTGCAAAGGGCAACATTTGAGAAAGACATCACTTATTCAGTTAGCATGCTTATAATCATACTTATTCAGTTAGGTATATTTGTTGCCCAATAAAAAAATGATGAAAATTTGATGCTACTAATATTTTAGTGCATAGAGCAACAGTTAAGAAAGACACCACTTATTCAGTTAGCATGTAGGTATATTTGTTGACTGAAAATTTTGATGATAAAGAGATTAAGGTATGAAAATATGGAATATATATAGGGTCAATTCAATTAGTTTCGGGACTGGTTCCAAAAATCAAAACTTATTGTAGTTATCCTTTATATTACTTTATAATCTTCAAAATATATTCCTCCTGCATGAATATAATTAATTTGGCATGTCTGACACTTGTCAAAAGCCTGCTGGAAGTTGGTTTCCAGATTATTGTTGAGAGCCTTTGTCGTCGCTGCTTTAACCGCCTCGATAGAGTCAAATGGATATCCTTTGAGCTCCCTTTTTATTTGCAGAAATAAGTAAGAGTCAGGAGGAGCCTGGTCAAGGCTATAAGGGGTGCGAGGCAATGTTCCCATGCAAAATTTTGTCAGCAGAAAATTTTCCACCGGCGACAGTTTTTCTTCCTCAATCATGACTTTAAGCACCAGCTTCACACATACTTTCCCCATTGCAAGATACTCTGCTACTATGGTGAGGATGGTTCTGGCCGAAAAGCCAGGCTCCTCACTGATAAGGGCTATGGTAAAATGTCTCTCAGGGTCCAAAACTTTCTCACTTTTGCTACAAGAGCATCAGGTCAAGCAGTCATCGAGTGATCGACATGATGCACCTCTACAATAAGCCTGTAGCCTTCCTTAAACTTTTTGCGGAACCCAAAAACTCTTATTTGGCTTAAGGCATCATCCCCATAAGTCTGTTTAATGATTTCATGGGTCTCCAAGGTAGATTTGGAGTTTAACAGAAAACTTCAGAGCATAGCATTGCTTGCTCAAGGGTATTCTTCATGTTGGCAAGATGACATCATAATTAATCATGTCACAAATATCCACATCATGTCTAACTGCATGCCTGGAGGCCACTAATCTAAAGTGCGCCTGATTGGTAAAGGACCCCTCTACCGAGCCAACCGGTTGGATCCCTCATCCACTGCTCCATTGAGACTACAGAGAACCAGTCCCAATACTTAATGAATGGACCCTGTATATATATTGTTAATTCAAAAGGAAATAGATATAAGGAGAAGAGGAGAGGAACACATATGAAGGATGACAAGAGGACATGTGGGAAAGGTGAAATTGAGCAGATGACAAGTGTAACAATATTTGCATGACCAGGGTTTGAACACTGGATCTTTCCACTTGCTAGGCAGATGTTCTAATCACTTGAGCTATTGATGAAACTTACACAGAAATATGCAGCCTTAAATGTATGCAAATTCCCTGATTCATTGGCCAACATCAAGGAGTTGTTTCGTCAACCAAAGGAGAAATATACAACACATACTAGGAAGAACAGTAGTTAAGCAATCATATGGTATAGTAAAGGAAAGGAGCAGTCAATTTCGCGATACACATAGCCAGAAGAAAGGGTCTAGCAAAATTGGTGAAGAAACACATTCAAACATGAAAACCCACCACATGGTGAACAAATATCCATTCCCATGGAAATAGATATTTGGAGAAAGAGATAAAAACATATTTAAGGGACAAACACAGGAGAGATATTAGGTTGAGGAGAAAGGATTGCATTTTTTCATATTTATTCAGCTCCAAAGTGGTGACTCATCAATCCCTAGCTTCAAACAGGCCAGTATTGGACAGTAGAGATCTGAATTCAGTGTTAGGCCATATGGAAGCAACTCATAATAAATGATTCCTTTGGAGTCCCACCAAATACATAGTAGAACCTTTGTGGCTGTTAGTCCTGGTTTGGTCACCATTTAAGCTTCTTCATTCATTTAGGCTTCATCATGCTTTGACTATTTTTTACAATATTCTCCCATGTTACTCATTTCTCATCACCAGTTACCATCCATTTAATAAATCGGGTGAGTTCTTTCCATTTGCTTAAGGTTTTGCAGATGGCAATTAAAAAAACTTAAACACAATAATCAACCCAATGGTTGGTTTAGTAGGTGATGGCAGGTTTCACCCAGTATTAAGCCTGATGGCGGATGTGTATTAACATCAGGGTAGGGGTGCCAGTTTTATTCCTATGCTGATTATGGTTTCTCAGGAAGATCTGGTATCCAAAAAATCAAATTGCTTGAGTGGACCTTGTGTACGTGTGGATTTCTGTAGTCCAGTGTGTTTAGCATAGGACTTTTGACCGGAAGGTCCCAGGTTCGATTCCTGGGCAAGATACTCAGGGCACCTGCAGTTCCACCGATGCTATGAGATTTTTCTCCAATTACTTGGCCAAGAGATGGCATTAGGGATCTATTACGCCCACTAAAAGAGAAAGAGAAACAACACATACAAGAGGGAAGGACAGTAAAGGTTAGCAAGCATGCAACATCATAAAGAATAGGAACAGTGTACAGGGTTCGTCCGGAAAATAAGTGTACTGAGCTCAGGGAAAAAATTTATTACACTTTTACATATCTTAAGCTAATATTCCTCAAAACCCTTCCTAGGACCCTTGTGAGTCGATACACTTGTTCCAGCGGCGTTCCCATTCCTGGAACGCTCCCGCGAAGGCATCATTGGGAACCTCTCGAAGACACATCGTCACGGCCTGTTTGACGGCGTCCAAAGTCCCGTATCCCATTCCTTTCAAACTCTTCTTTATCTTCGGGAACAGAAAGAAGTCCGGTGGTGCCAAGTCCGGGCTGTAGGGCGGGTGCGGCAGCGTTGCCATGCTGTGCTTGGCCAAGAAGTCTGACATGATGCATTGATTGCATTGCATTGTAATGCACACATAGCAGATGACCCCGTTAAAAGTTACTGTTGCGGCAACTCCTAAATACTGGAAACCACCATAAAATAGTTCTTTACAAAAGGAATTATTTTTTAATTTTGCGTCCAGTCCGACGAATAAATTTCTGAACCTTAACTGCGATTTCTTTTAATGGGAATTAAAATACTACAGTATAATCAAAGACCCCTCACTTTTACAAAGGAGTTGTATTGACTACAAGGGTTATCTTCATTTTGAAAACTTCATTTTGATCAATGTCTATCTGCCTTTCTTCTTGGGACATTAACACTTGGGATACCTCTTATAAGAGCATTAAAAATGAAGAATTTTCATCGAAATACACATGGTCACTTCTCCGGAAAGTACTTAATCTAACTGGATCCAATTTAGGGAAATAGTCAAATAAAATTGACTGGAGTTGTTTCCAGAAACTAAAAGGATCATATAAATATTTAGTCAAAAAATCTACAGACGGTCTAAAATCTTAATATATTGAAAAGAACAGCATTCAGGTAGAACATAAAGTTGTGGCATTAAGGATAATTTAAATTTTACTCCACGGTAATGAGTGAAATAATGCCTAAGAAAAAGAAATGTTCGATAATTTTGTAATGTACAAAATATTATAGAGTGGTTTATTGAAATTTGTGATTCGGCGATCGTTCATTTCACCATTTATTTAACTTTTTCCATGTTTTCTTTGGTAATTGATGTGCTAAGGCATTCTGGTCATTGGTCATCTTCAAGGTTTGCATATAAAACAGTAATTCAACCAAATGATGGTAAAGTTTTTGGGATATTGATGCTCTACCATTATTAATTTACAATATACATATTATTGGCTTTAGTTTCCTGATAGGATCAAGAAAGAGTTAGGTGGCAATGCAATACTTAGTGACATCATCAACAGTAGGCCTGTTACTATTCAAGGTGATTTGATCATTGTTAAAGAAGAGGTTCATCATGTCACTAGATACTCTGCTGATTTGAAAATGGCTTTGGATTCATAAAATGACACATCAATGCAGGGAGGTGACTGTTATCAGTCAAGTGATTAAGAAACAAGTCCGCAATAAGCCCATCTTCATCCCTGCGTACTTAATTCCTCCTTTCATCCAATCCAGCAATTCCTTTTTCATTCTATTATCCATATACCTTCCATTAGTTCCTTCATTGTTCTTCCCTCTATACCATTTTAAATTCCATGGGAATACATAGATTAATTTTACTTTTTATCAGTGAACTCTATTATAACTAATCTCCTGTTAAATTGTGATGAGATAGGGGGCAAAATTACATGATATTGAAAGGTTCCATTAACCCTTTGCTCTCGAGAGGTATCTCACACTCACCACACGGTTTCATGCCACAACTCGAGAGGTGACCATCGCTCACCACTTCGTATAATGCGGTTATATCATGCACATAGTTGTTTATGTTTAGTTCCTTTGACGCGGGTTCCTTTGTTGTTTGTATAATCTAATGGAGTATGAATTGATATTCCTTCGAATGGATATAAGACTTTCTTATCTGAAATTAGTACGCAACCACCAACTGGATTGCATTTTTGATCTCAGTTCGAACCTGACAGCCTTGGCAAAGAGACTGGAAAATTTGGAGTCTTTGATACCCATTACCATGGAACGTAACAATGAAATAAGCTCTAGTGAAGATGAGTTTAATTTAGAGTTGCTGAACGAGGAAATTACATCTATACAAAGACAGCTTGACGATAGAGAGAACACTAGCAGTGAAGATGATGATGATGAAATAAGAGGTATAAAAAAGCAAAAAATTAGAATAATAGACAAAGAAAGTGGCATTAATGCTGGATAAGAGCCATCATCGTTTTTTGCCGGCAACAATCCTGCAGGACCACAGATATTCGCAGGCACGGAAGACTGTTAGATTTTTTCAAACTATTTTTTACTGATGAACTCGTAAATGAAGTAGTTACAGAAACGAATAATTACCCCAAAAAAATATAGAGAAGAAGATGCTATCACCCTTCTCGATATGGCCAACCTGGCACAGTGTTACTACTGCAGAAATGTAGGCATTTATTGGTGTTACAATATACATGGTGACTATGCCGCTCGTGAATTTGCAAGAGTACTGGTCATGGAATGATATCAGTTACATACCTTTTTATTCAAACAAATTTCGTAAGACACCAGCTTTATCTTAGCTGAAGAGTTATTGAAATTGAAATGCCATTTGTCAGGAACAATGCTGATAAATATAAAGCATTTGCCAAAAGAAATCAAAAATACCAAAATTTGTAGAAAATTGACAGTTTTCCTCAAGGAAATTAAATTGTTTCATCATGGAAAGACAAGAAGGTTGTCTCGTGCTTCACGAATTGGAACAATTCAGGAATGACTTCTGTGAGAAGAATGTTACAAGGTGTTGTTGGAGTTACCATCAAGAAGCCTTATGTTGTAATGAATTATATAAAATATATATAGGTGGTGTCAATCGTGCAGATCAATTAGCCGTTACATACCGTTACTTACCAAAATCCTTGAAATGATTGCTTAAACTTTTTTTGGGGGCTTGAAATTTAAAATAATTTCATGTAAGAGGTAATAAAATTGCCAAAAGTGCCACGAAATGTCTTGAGTTGCTGGTTGGTCTGCATGAAAACGGCCTCGATTGCACATGATTAATAAATGTAACGTGTTTAGAGAAGAAATTAATTTGTTTAAAGTTGGTGTATGCTAGTGTAGGCTAGTGTTGGTCTATACTATACTAGCTTGTACATTTTTTAAATGCATGTAAGTTTGTTGGGTATTTTGTTAATTTTTATATGGATGCATGCTATGTTTGTATTTAATCCTGCAGGACCAATCAGAAGATATAGAATTGCATTTGTCCTCTGGTAAGAAAGTGGACAATAAGGAAACAGTTGATGTAGACATTCTTCAGGAGAAAGATGGACTTGGAGGGAAATTATTGCAGGCACAAGGTATGAAGATTGTTTTTATTTTGGTTACTTTCTGAAAAATAAAACTATTAGTGATGAATCTTCTTTGTGCAACCAACATTTATAGTAAAAAACTGGATTGATGTATTTTTAATGCCTTTAAAAATGCCTTAAGTGTCATTTGAAATATTATGCTTAAAATATTGTGTTTTTCTTACTCATATTTTCCATCAAACTCTTGCAAATTAATTGACTGCTTATGACATCAGATTTGATCCACAAAAACTCCATAGAGGCTTTTTTCTCATTTTGTGCTTGAAGTTTAGCATCTATACATCTTCCTATCCTTTCTTTAATCAATGCATTTTTTTCTGTCCTGCCTGGAAGTTTCTTTATTCAAGTTGTTTAATGCACTGATCAATTAAGTTGCATGTTGAGCACATTGTTTATATTATCCAATCAGACTCCAGGGTTTTAATTAAACTTGATAATTTCGAAGCCTGTTCTTTTTTCTTGAAAATTCTCATTGTAGGTTATTTGTGTAAAGAACTATAAGGGCTATCATATGAAAAAACCTTATCCCAAACATAATATTATTCTTTCATCTAAGTAAGAACTCACCATCATGTCAAAGGTGTCAATGCCATTCATTTATTAATTGCACAGGTCCATTTTTTAATTTTCACTATTTTCTTTGTTTTCCATCACTATTATTTCTCAGTAATGTATTCAGGAAGAGATTTATGTGATCTTTATCCTATTGCCAAGGAAAAGACTAGCAACAGTTTTCCTCTATAATAATCTTTTTCAGTTTTTGTGGGAATAAACTTCAAATTCCTTATCAAAGCTCTTGTCAAAAATGTATGCCTTTTTGAACATTGAACATGCAACATCAACAAGTTTGTGTATGTCATATTCTGTATTCAGGAGTTATTTTCATATACAATGCATAGTCCAAGTTTTCCATATTTTATACTCCATTTGCGGGTCGCGGTGGTCTAGTGGGTAGAGCGTTGGACTACTGACCGGAGGGTCCCGGGTTCGATCCCGGGCAAGGCACTTTGGGCACCTGCAGCTCCACCCAAGCTAGTTGATTTTTCGGGTACCAGGTCTTCCTGGGGAACCATAACCGGCACAGGGAAAGGAACTGGCCCCCCTACCCTGATGTGTGAATATTCACACGCCGTCGGGCTTGGTACATGGGTGAGCTCTACCATCACCTACTAAACCGACCTCCGGGTTGATTACTGTGTTTATGGTTTTTTTAATACTCCATTTGTGGTATTGTTTGTCCAATTGATACTTACCCTGCAGAGAATAAGTTTAGTGCCTGATAATATTTTTTTTAACATTATCATTTTCACAGGATTTTTTTGGGTGGGTAAAATCAATATTTTGTGTGTCTGTCAATTTTAGATTGGCATTTTGTGATAAGGTTACAATTTCCATTGCCAGGTACTGCAATCCCCAAATATAAGATGAATGAAAAAATTTAAAAGTGAGTTGTAAATGGTTCTTTGCAATGATTTTTAATATTGGCCTGTCACTTGTATTTGATTTATTTAACAGATTTGATAGAGAGCAGCGTCATGAAATTTCTTTTTATAATATTTTCCCAGTTAAATTAATATAGTTCCACATATGATAAACTTCATTTCTCATGCTGATTTATTAGATTTTTGCAGATGCCAAGATGCCTTACATTTTTGCATAACTGAAGATGAGTGTAAATATAAGAACAGGGCTATATGTCTGATTGTAAAATCGCAATCATACATATTGTATGATTATATATAAACATGTATACCTTTATAATTATTTATTCATTCAAACATAGAAGTAGGTATAAGGAAAGGGGATAGGAAAACACATAAAAGGCGAACACAGGACATGTGGGGAAGGCAGTTTTTGAGCAGATCACGAAAGTAAAAATATTTC
This sequence comes from Hetaerina titia, assembly GCA_037158775.1. NCBI lineage: Eukaryota > Metazoa > Arthropoda > Insecta > Odonata > Calopterygidae > Hetaerina > Hetaerina titia. The sequence continues at coordinate 2,542,356 of JAVFHJ010000014.1, read as the reverse complement.
CCTATCCGGAATTTGAACCACGGACCTTCCACTTTCTGGGCGGATGCTCTACCAGTTGAGCTAATAAAGAAACCTGATTTACATTGAGATCTGCGATCTTATAAAGCACCAAAGTGCTCCGATAGATGTTGCCCGAGAGATGGCGTTATGGAGCTGTAATTTTTTAATTATTTATGTATATACATGTGTATATGTGAACTAATGATGATAAAATTTTTTCATTAATAGAATTAATTGTTCATTGATTATCTTCTTTTTCTTGTTCTTCAAACCTTCCAGATAGTTGGAAGAAACAAGATTTGGGTGGAAAACAATCTACAGGCAATCATGATTATTCTTGTCAAATTTGCTACATGGTATTTACACAAAGGTACCATCTCAAAGATCATGTGATGCATGTGCACCTTAAGAGAGAGAAGAAATTGGGGTGTGATGCTTGCCTGGATGTGTTTCAGCATAAAAAAGACCTTGCAAAACATATTAAATCAGTGCACGCACTGAAAAAGATACACCAATGCCAACAGTGCCCCAGAAACTTCCAAAAATTGAATCTACTGAAAACCCACATGTCAACGACACATATGGGAGAAAAGACATTTAAATGTTCATTGTGTTCGAAAAGTTTTGCTATAAAGAAGTATCTGAAGAGACACATTTTGACTCACAGTGGTAAAAGGCCATACAAGTGTGGGATATGTTCTAAATCATTTACTCGAAATGGTAATCTAAATTTGCACAGCTTGATACACAGTGGGGAAATGAGACATAAGTGTGTGATGTGTTCGAAGGCATTTACTTTGAAAAGTAATCTTAAGAAGCACATGCGCAAACACACTGGAGAGAGGCCACACAAGTGCAGTATGTGCCTAAAAGCATTCACTAACAATGTCGATCTACAGAGGCACATGGCGACACACACTGGGGAGAGGCCATTCAAATGTGAGATGTGCTCAAAAGCGTTCACTCAGAGAGGTGATCTGCAGAGGCACACGATGGTACACACTGGTGAAAGGCCTCATAAGTGCAATGTATGTTCAAAATCCTTTATTCGAAATTGTGATCTGCAGAAGCACATCTTGACACACTGATTGAAGACAATTCAAATGTGGTATGAATGTTCTAAGGTATTCGCTCGAAAAGAGCACCGGGAGATCTATTCTTTGTCACATTCTGTAGAAATGCCTTCTTAGTGTGCATTGTGTATGAAAGTGTATAGAGTGAAAGAATCGTCATTATAACAGATGTTAAACAAACGTGTAAAAAACAACTGAAGTTCTCTAATTCCATAAACATAATTGAAGTTCTCAAAAGAAGTAAAATGTAGAGATAAAAACCTATGCTTTGATATAAAATTGGATGAGTATTCATATGAGATACTTTTAATGCCCTATCATCAGCTTATTGATGACATATTCCATATTATTAATGCCAGCCCCAGTGGTAGTGGGGTAACGTCTTATCTGCTAATCCAAGGGTCACGGGTTTGATTCCTACCAGGGTGGAATTTTTCTCCACCTAGGGCTTGGGTGTTGGTATTGTTGTTAATGTTGTGTTGTCATTGTCTGATGTAAAGGCCAAAAAATGCTCCATAACAAAAATAAATTTATTCTAGAGCAGGGTCTAGTAATGTTCCACTAATTGCCTTATACTTTATCTACTATGATACTTCCATGGCCATGTTATTGACATTAACTGTTGATTCCTGTGATTTTGCAATTCCAGGGTATGTGATAGAAGGCTATTATTTTCAAAAGGTGAAATGCCATGCTGGAGTGGTAATTTGTCAATGAAGGAATAGTGTGCAAGCAAAATAAAAGGTAAAACTGCAGTCCTTGAACACTGAATGAGTATTTCACTTCATGAATACCACAAGGTATAATTGGGTCATTCCTTTCTTAAATTTTGTTAATTTGAACTGCGGAGGAAAAGGTAAGATTAGGATGTTCACAGATGAAAGGATGAATTGTCAGGAGGATTCTGGGGTTGAGGATTGTTCCTTTCTTGCAATCTAAATTGCATTACCCAATGGTGTTCAAATGGGAATTTAATCTTATTAAAAAATAGTTGTTATATTTCCTGACTCTAGCTCCTTATATGTACACTTGACCAATATGTCTAGCACACATATTTGGGATGGCATGGTCTCTTTCACCAGATTGTCAGAGAAGTACACCCAGAACCAGGTCATGCAATATGACTTTATCTGTCTAATTATATCAGAATATATGTCTGTGGTTTCCTAGTTCTGAATGACACAATTCAGTTTCCACCAGGTGTAGAAAAATGAGGTGTTCTCAACATATAACAAATAGCATATAGCAAATTTATAACTATATTGGTAAGATTGATATCATTGCACAAAAATATTCTTCCTGTTAGGCCAAACAAAGCTGCTTATAACTCAATTGCCTTTATGTGCCACCCTTGCTGCACTGGAAAGGAGTGGGAAATATCCCACGCAGGCACACATACACCTCCCAATTGGGTACTTGAATCAGTATAAACATCCAGAATTGCCTGTTGATGTAATTTAGACGCAGTCAGGGAAAACCAGCAGCAGCTTCTATACACACAGAACTTTATGCACTCTTGCTAACCACATACCTGATCCCAAGGGAATCAAGTCAGTGAAGATCTATTTGTAACCCAAGAGCAATAGACTGCCGTGGAGGGTATTGCTGCATTTGTAAATTCAGCTTCTTCAGGCCTGGCGGATCCAGTTGATATGCAGGCCCAGCTTCCTAACCTCACTGGTCAAATACTTCAACTGACCCAAGCAAAGCAGCAGAGAGGATTGTCTGTTAAAATCTTACCTTTGTTCATGGTACTGTAACCTCGTACAGCAGAGTCTGGCATGGACACTCTGGAGGACCCTGAGGTACTACAGTTTTTTATCACAACCGTGGTAATCAAAGATTGAAAGCCCTTGACGTCCCGAAAATCAACCTGGTCTTGACCATGGCTATCAGATAGGAATCGCTTGAGCCCACAGAATGTAAATGACTCAACAACAGGGGCTGGGTGCTGCTGGTGATTTAAACCATGGGTTATAGCAATGCATTGCGGCTAGTGTCAGATTTTCCCATCAACCATTTCCACCTACCGGCCAGTTTCATTCCATGCCCACTAGAATCACACCAGGCACCACTGTCAGTACTCCCAAATTTGCTCTTTCCTTGCTATAGACATGCCATGAAATAATTTCTCGTATGAGTGCAGCCTTATACATATCCATCAAAACCCTTTTGTTTATTTCACCACCAGGTCTCCCTGTGTAAGATAATTTTATTGCATCCTTTCTAGAGTCCAGTATTATTGTTAAATGACCTGCCAAAACATTGTTTTTCAATTCCTAAGCTCAACGGCATGCATAGATATATTCAAGTCCCTGGATTCAACACGTCAAGAAACCAAATTTATCATAGCTTGGCTCAGAACAGATGATTACCTTGATTCCTGAAGGCTTATACCTCATTAAGGTCAACCTAACAAGTGCCTGTTATCAACTGAGGGTCAACTGCAGGCATAAAGACAGTTGCACTGAAACTAATGAAGTCATATTTTGATGATCACAACAAAATTGCTAACTTGATAGCTGTCGATCTGCAGCTTTTAAAGTAAAACGTGGTGTACTGCAGGGCAGTACTTTTCTTTGTCATGTTTAATGATTTGCCTGGTCATTTGAAACCTACATCTGTTTTGTATGCTGATGACACCACTTTTGTGCAAAAATGTCAACATCTTGAAGATGCAAAGGTACAACCTAGCACTACCCAAAGAAAGGCTAGGGGTTGATTTGCCATGAATCATTTACATTTAAATACTAAGAAAACTCAGTATATTTTATGCGGTCTTATATGAAAAAATAACTGATATGGAAACTGTTAAAACACTAGGAATTAATATTGATATAAAACTTAACTGGAAGACTCATTTAGGTCAGATCTGCAATAAACTAAAATAAATATAAATACTATATAAAAATAAATAATAAAATAGTAAAGCTGTTAAAATGTTAAGAAACCTCAACTTTCTCATTTCAAATGAGTATCATTTACACTTCCCCATGCCTTGTTCCAATATCAATTGAATAATAGTGTTGAGTGATGAGGTTATTCAAATTTTACAAATACAAAAGACGGCTATTTGCTCCCTTGCTAACATACCACCACGCGATTCCTGCAAACCTTTTCTATTAGGTATAGAATTATGACTGTATATAGTTTATATATATTTAAGGCCTTCATACATGTAAAAGTTGATCTGGAAACTTATCATTTGAGATCTAACATCCACAATTACTCCAGAAGAGGTAAATCAAATATAAAGACCACTTACTGTAGTTTGTCAACAACCTACAATGCCTTCCCAATATGAATATTCGGCTGTATAACTATCATCCGTCTACAGTTGGAATTAGACTGTACCCAGAGTTTGAAGAATCAGGTGTATACCTAGTTACTTCCTTACCTACTTTATTCTTTGGATGCATTCTTCTGGGGCAAATCTTACCTACATTTAAGAATGAATTTATGCTGATAACATTAAAATGGTTGTACCATTTTTCAAATGAATAAAGTATTATTATTGCATCTTTTACAACAAATGTTACAATGGGGTCCGGTACAAACATTACTCTTGCAATGGTAGGCTGAATATATTCTGCAATTTATCTACAAAGAGTTTGGCACTAACTAAATAGCATATCTGGACGACTGCCTTCTTACAGGGTTCGTCCATAAAATAAGTGTACTGAGCTCAGGAAAAAAATTTATTACACTTTTACATATCTTAAGCTAATATTCCTCAAAAGAGGACCCTTGTGATTCGAGACACTTGTTCCAGCGGCGTTCCCATTCCTGGAACGCTCCCGCGAAGGCGTCATCGGGAACCTCTCGAAGACACGACGTCACGGCCTCTTTGATGGCGTCCAAAGTCCCGTATCGCGTTCCTTTCAAACTCCTCTTTATCTTCGGGAACAGAAAGAAGTCCGGGCTGTAGGGCGGGTGCGGCAGCGTTGCCACGCCGTGCTTGGCCAAGAAGTCCGACACGATAAGCGCGGTGTGAGACGGCGCATTGTCGTGATGCATCCGCAAGATGTTTTTGATCGCTGGCCGGACACGGGCGACTCGTTTTCGAAGCCTGTCGAGCACTTGGACGTGAAATGCAGCATTTACAGTTTGTCGCTCAGGTACAATTCGTCAAACCAACCAGGGGTAATTTTCGTCCTGCATAACCTAACACAATGTTTCATGAACATATATTAACGACATAATTCACTAAAATCCTTTTACTCGACTATCAGTGTATATTTTGACAACAGTGTACTGAATTGGAAGTATTAAATCAATTGACCTAAGATTTCTTACAAACATAATGTAAATAAATACGTCACACAAACGACTTACTTCCACATGTATTAAATCCTCAATACTATTTTCCAGCATGAATTGTAATTTCCTATTTTCGGCGAAACCATTGATTACGTGAAACCACTGTTTAAGCACAACCATGAGACTTCAAATTCGGCATTATGTCACATTTTGATCGTTTTAATGTACACTGAATAATTTAATGGACAATCTTAGGTTAAAAGTATAATCAAACGTTTCAGAAATTACTTGCCGTTGCATTAAAAGTTTCTACCAAATATTATAACTAAATTTGCACCAAGAAACTTGCATTTCATTCTTCTTCTGTTTCTATATTTTCTTATAGGTCTTTGAATTTAAATGAGCGATTACGAAAATAATATAACTGCGAGTCAAGTATTTGAACATATTTCCTACTACTAAGTAACTTGTAAATATGATATTGAATTTAGGCTTATTTAATGTTGTTCATTTATTTTCAAGTTGTTTATATTCATGTGGTTTATTGCCTTGTATTGGTTTAGCGACATATTTTCTTTTGATCGACCATAAAGCTCTACTTTTATTTTTGAAGCTGTTAAGTTTAACTCACCATAAACCTTGCGTTCACGTACCTCTTTATATCAGTGATTAATTGTAAAAAAAAACTTATGAATGAATATTTAAATGATAAGCGGCACCTTGAAACCATCCACATATTTCTGAATAGACGTTTTATATGTTTTAAATATTTTAAACTGCTGTATCGTGTCAATGGTCGAAGAATGATTTCAAAGTATCGTTCATACACTCTGTGTGGCCAAACTGAAGGCTATCGTCGTGAATGTATAGAATTTAGGCACGGTAGAGATAAAGCATTATAGTATTATTTAATGAACAACAATACATTGTTGAATTCATGGTTATTGTACAATATAGGCCACTTTCAGAATGCCTTTTTGAAGCATGCGATCTGGATCTTTAGAAAGAATGAATTGAAAATTAACGAGGTCGTTTTAAATCGTCGAAAATTAACGAGGAATTTATTTTAGATCTTTCATGGAGTTTTTTAGATACCTGATACCAATCCATATTAATCCTCATATTAAGAGATATTGAATGTCCTTTCTGAAATTTAAATATATGTGAATGCTTGCTAGGAATACGTGCTCATGTTTAAGAATAATTGTGATCATATCTCAACAAATGACTCGTTCATATTTGTTTACTGATAACCACACGCAAAGCACTACTGGGCAAACAAAAGAGGAACGAAATCGTTATCCTGTTTTCTGATACCAAAGTGTTTGGAACTGCGCTATATTGTAATATACCGGGTACTTCTTCTAGTAATACGTCATAGAGTTAATAATATTTTAATTAGAGGTGCCCAGTAAATCATTCAGCGTTAACTAAAACTTGAGAATGGATGATAAAATTGATTTTGAAGCCTGCAGACTTTGATGAGGTCTCAGGCGTGATGTGGTGGAAGCGTAACATATTAAAACCACAGGTATTGCAATTTTCCACTAGATATTTAGACTTTACTAGACTTTATCTAGTGGAAAATTGCAATACCTGTGGTTTTAATAACCTGCAGACTTTGTTTAAAATATGGTGAGCTGTTGATTGATATATTGGACGAGAATAATAAATTGGAATACTACCCGGAAAAGACTATTGAGGATTTAATATGTGTCAAAGTAGGTAAAATCCTATGTGCGCCATCCTATTCTTAATTATTTATGTGGTAATATTCTGTGAAATTAATCAGTAAATGATTAAAATATTCCCTCCAAGGGTGGCGAGAAGTATAATGATGTATAGGCAAGAGGGTTTTGAACAGTTTGTGGTTGATATTGACATATTTAAAATATGCTCTTAGGTGTTCAAGACTTCTGGTTTTCCGTGGTTGGTGTGTTCTACCTGCCGGGAGAAGCTTCGGAATTTTCGGGAATTTAAGCGTCGAAGTGCTGTGTGTGTTTATCTTTTCTACAATCGCATCGAAAAGATGTCCTGCCAAGTTGCAACAGAAGACAGGACAAACAAAATACAGGAGGTTAGTTCTATTAATTAAATTGGACGATGTGTGTAAACAAAATTTTCTCCAAGATTGTATGGTAAATACCATTTTCGTATAATTATTTTAATGGTCAGTCATTGAAATGGATTTTTGAGAATACTAATTCATCTTTTGGGAACAGGTGGAAGCGTTGTGATTTTGCTATTTAGTTCGCCGGATAATGCAGAACGAGATACATCTTTCTTATTTTTTTTCGTAACTGAGAACCCTCTTGTTTGCGGATATATTTTCCACTATCTCCAACCACTCATTTGGACATTTCCGGCTGCCTTACGTTAATGGATTTAAACTTGCAAACATGAAATTTGTCTACCATGGCAAAAGGACTAACATAAATAAACTGCAAACAATAGATGCACATAAATATGCACACAAAAATGCTAGCTCTATCTATATTTTGTTATCTAGCTCCAGAGACAAAATTTCTCTAAATGCCATTGTTCTCTTCTGATATGGCTAAAACCTTCCCTTTATACCATCCTTCTAATGGCAAAATGTTACATAATGCATCCAAGACACACGCCTAGAATTTAGAAATAAGGCTTAGTATGGGGTGATCTCAATTACCAAACCAATCTACCATTCGAATACTAAGTTTTTTATTCATAAGGAAGAGAGTGACATTTGAAGCTATAACAAAACAGTTTGGAGAGCCCTGGAGAACTGTTGGGTGATGTTACATAGAACAATTTGTGGCTGTTGAAGTACTTCCATAGTTGAAGGATCTCAGGTTTTCCCGGTGTATGGTATTCAAGAAGGTTTCTTGGGTTTCCCACCGTGACAATCGAGAAACTCTTCGTGAAGACGATGGCAGAGTCGGCCTTCGAAATGTTGGTGCACTTCATCAACCTGACCCGGTAGGAAACCCGAGAGAAACTTCTTGTACTACCATAGAGTACTGAAGTGAGCTTTTTATTAACCCGTGTCATCTGTTCAGTTCAGTGACAATTGCAATGTGTGACTGGTTTAGTATTAATGGCATGGTCCTTAACAGTGGCAAAACATAAAAGATTCTTTTTGAAAGATTACTTCAAGGAAATGTGTTATTAACTATGTTTATTTTCAAACAAAAGTTATTTGAGTTCCTTTTTGTAAAAAATTTGGAGTTTTTAGGCATCATATAGACTCTTTTTAAGTTGGATTGGCATATCATGCAGTTAAGCATTTAAGTTACTTAATTCAGTTTAATTACAAATATCAGTTTCAATGAAATAATTAAATTGTATAAATCATTCACCATAACTTGGATTCAAACCATGATCCCTTTATATCTGGCCAAATGCTTTAGAAAGTTAAGTTGTCAAGGTATGGCTCTGGCAAGGTATAAACTCAAGATATAAAGAAAAAAGATGTTTTGACAAAATACTATAGATACAATGTGTCATTCATAATAGAAGATGATGAGTTCATGATGGTATAGCCCTCTGTAAGCACTTTGGTTCTTCTTACTGTCTTTATATATGTAATAGTTATAGATATTCCTTTTAAATGCTGTTCATGACTTATAAGCAGGAGAGTGATTGTCTCAGACCATGCCAAAAAGACTTATGAGAACCTTGAAAGGGATTTCATTGATGATGAATCAGATGAAGGGATTACCCTAAGCAGTACCATGGGTTTTGTTGGTCATTCAATGCGAACAGCAACAGTTGTGGTGGAGGACACCAGTACAGAGGTCACTCAGCTGAATTGAGTGGTCAATAATAATTGTAACGATGTGGAGAGTCAGGTGAAATAAGCAATTACCCATTGTAGTCATAATCAATGCTCTCTCATAAATTTTATTTTTAGTTTGTGTATGAATGAGACCTTTCCTTCAAAGGCAGGATTATGAATTGCACCTTCATTTCATGTCTGCCCTTTTAAATGCAGGCACAATAGTATTGGACCACCGTATAATAATCTGTGTTCTGTAAAATATTAGTGCTACTACTAGCAATTTTACTGTCAGTGATAAGTGTTGCTTATTTCGTAAAATGATTGCATTTCAAATGTTTCTCTTGCCTTTGATCACATTAGAAAAACTCACCCAATTGATTTGGTACACTAATGCTCTTATTATGAGATGATTACCTTTTCCAATAATTCTTACATGTATGCCTTGCATTAGTTTGCTGACGATATCAAGGAAGAGGTTTGTGACAATGCAATCACCAGTTATGCTACGGAAGTGATGGCTGTGGATCTCCAAAAAAGAATTATCTCGGAAGAAAAGGAGGTTGATGATGCCAGTGAGTGCTCTGATATTCCTGGAGCAGATATAAATTTGTCAATGGCCAATTCAATGCAGCAATCTGAGAATCATCGATCTGACAATGAAGAGTCAGAGAATTTGATAAGTGCACATATTCAAGTAGTTGGTGTATTAACCCTTCTGGGCAGTATATTCAGTAATATTTAGAAATAAGCTTTGATTAGTTCCAATTTATTTAGGATATAATATAATTTCAAAGAAGAGTACAATGTCTGGGGCAAGGAATGTAGATGGTTGATTCTTTTTATGTCAAAGGGACACATTTCAAAATATACGTAATAATATTAGATTTCAAACAATGACATAGCGTAATGTAATCATTAATTAATTTATAAATTCATTTAATTGCCAATTAGTTTGATATACAGGGTCAAACGCAAAAGTGGTAGGACTGATTTTTTTCAAGAATTTCATTGACAATATAGGTACCTCAACTTAATAATCTTCAAAGTATATTCCTTGAGCTGCTACACACTTAGTATAATGTTGCTCCCATTCCCCGTACGCCCGCTGGAAATTTTCTTTGGGGATGCCGTGAATGACCCTTGTCGAAGCCTCTTGGATGGCCTTTATCCAGGCAAAACGTCATCCCTTGAGCTGTCTTTTCATCAGGGGAAGAAGAAGAAATCCAGTGGTGTCAGATCGGGAGAATAGGGCGGGAGGGGCCATGCCGTTTTTGGCCAGGAGCTATCTGATGATGAGCTCGCCATGGCACAGCCCAGTGTCATGATGAAGCACCCAGCAGTTTGCGATGGCCGATCGGACTCATTTCACGGATTCTCGGGGGTGGGTGAACACCTGCACATAAAAGTTTGCATTCACAGTCTCCCCTGGTGGGACAAACTCCCTGTGAACCACTCCATGACGGTCGAAAAACACAATCAATATCGTTTAGATTTTTAATTTTAAGCAAATAATGTCAACGAACGCTCAATTGCATCAGCTACGATCGTAAACTATGCAAAATTGACCATCAGGTGTTTCATTGTATTCATATCCTTAAAAGGTATTACATCCAAGAAAGACACGCGGAAAGGTTTAAGTAGGTCTAAGAAGTACAACCAAATGACACCAGATGGTAGAACCATACCAATAAGGCATATAAATGCCGCACACAGCTCTGTCGAGCCTGACTCGACGTTGGACCAGATACTAACGCTGAGACTGTCGAGTCCGACTCGACGTTGGACCGCAAAGGGTTAACTATAAGCACAGATCTTACCTTCTTATTTTCTCATGATAACATAACCTTGCTGTATAGAGCACCAATTTCACCCTTCTTCTGTAAACTTTCCATATCCTCGCATTGCGTTTTCCACCATTCTTCTTTTGATTTATTTGTGGCCCTTCCCAATTTATTGTTTAACTCTTTGTACTTCATTTTGCCTAACTCTGTGTTTACATTCTTCCATCTTCTTCTCTCATCCATCTTTGCAATCATCTCATCCGTGACCCATGGTTTCCTTATTCTTTTCCCGTTAACGGTTCCTATAGTGTTTTCTGCGGCTTTCGATATCACTTTCTTGATACATTCCCATTTTTCTTCGATAGTACTCAGTTCTTTTCAGTCATCCGTCATTTTCTCTACGGCCTGCTGATACTCCTCTCTTGTTAATCCATTTAATGCTTCTGCATTCCATTTCCTAACCCGCCACCAGTGGCTTATCTTCGTGAAACGAACATTACATTTCATAACAACTAAATTTTGTTTGAGTCCGCATCCGCTCCTGGGAAACTGTGCAAATTTATCACACTGTTCCTAAACCCTTGCCTCATCATAATATAATGTAACTGATACCTTTCTGAGTCTGCTGGCATTTTCCATGTATACCTATGCCTCTTGTGGTATCAAAACCATATGCTGGTGATTACTAACCCCTGTCTCCTGCAGAATTCAATTGCCTTCTCCCATGTATATACATGTATATCGTAGAGGTCACTCATGTACTAAGCCCAACAGCGTGTGAATATTCGGCCATGAGGGTAGAGGGGCTAGTTCCTTTCCCTGATATATGTATATGTACTCATAAAAGCATATTTGTCAATAACTGCATATGTAGCAACATAACAAAATGAAAGCTATAACCCCATTTTAGAACCAAAATGATGAAAACCTACCCTAATGTATATTTTAGAGCACTTATATCAGATAATGAAAAGTATTACCATATTATAATGGATCTGATTTAATGCTGAATAAAGGAAGGCTTATGAACTTGCTCCCAACCAATAGCCACAGATTTATCAGTATAAGATTGCCTCACTAATAAATTTTTACTTATTGGTCACACAATTTAGAATTCAAATGAATAATTAGCCATAAATGATGGCTACATATTTACTTTAATATGAGGCGTGTTCATAAAGTAAGGCCTGATTGGTCACAGGAAAAAATATACTCATATGAAACACATTTTATTGACACTTTTAGTTAGCTACAAACCTACTTCACTTATCTACATAATCGCCGTTCACTTCTAAGCATTTTTCGTACCGCTGCACCAGCTTCTTTAACCCCTCTGCATAGAAACTCGCCTCCTGAGGGTTGAACCAATCGACAATGCCATTCTTGTGTTCCTCTTCGGTTTCGAAACGTTGTCCACCGAACCACTGTTTCAAGTGCAAGAAGAGGAAGTAGTCGCTGGGTGTAAGGTCAGGACTGTACAGTGGGTGGTTTAAAGAGTTCCCAACGACCCAAAAACTCTTGTCCACTGGACATTCTTTGCTCTTTGTGGTGGTCGGTGAGCATTTTCGGTACCCACCTTGCATGCAATGTGTGGTATCCGAGGTTTTCCGTAACAATATTGTAGGCAGTAGTGCTTCCAAGTTGAGGAAATTGTTCAGCCAGGCCATTAATTGTCAATCGACGATCACATCGCAGTTTTTGTTCCACTTGCGAAACAATTTCATCGGCCAGAATACTGGGCCTACCACTTCGCTCTTTGTCATGGACATTTGTTCGTCCATTTTTAAAATCACAGCACCATTGTCTAACCTTTCCTTATCCACTCATAACTGTAGCTTTATAAACTAGGCATAATTCACAATGAATTTCAGCAGCCGACAATCCTTTTGTGAATACAAGAATTGTATGACAGAATGCACTTCATAGCTGGCAGGATCAACGATTGTCGCGGACATTGTTCTTTGCATACACAGACAAGCAAACGACTTCTGAAACAAAACAAATGCTGCCGTAGCTTCTCAATGAATCAGTAGATGGCGCTGCAGGAGCAAAACTGTGTTCTGAAGCGCCAATATTTAAATATAAGCAAACGGTACTTACTTTAAGAATACGCCTCGTAGTTCAACACGTCTGTAACTTGTCAAAAGCCCTTGGAAGTTGGTTTCCAGAATACTGTTGAGAGTCATTGTTGTTACTGCTTGAACCACCTTAATGGAGTTGGACTGATATCTTTTAAACTCCCTTTTTGTTCATGCAGACAAAAAAAGGTCAAGGGGAGCCAGGTCAGAGCTGTAGGTAGGGTAGGGCATAGTTGTCATGTTGAAGTCAATCAGCAGAAAAATATCCACCTGTGACAGTTTCTGTTCCTCACTTAAAACTTTGGGCACCATGAACCATTCCATGACAGTCGAAAACCACAATCAAGATCGTTTAGATTTTTAATTTGCTCATGCGAGCCTTTTTTGGACGTGGGGACGCTAAATACTGTGGAATGGCTTAAGGCAGTGTCTCCATAAGCCTGCTTGATCATATCGAGGGTCTCAGTTGCCATCTTCCCGAGTTTCGCACAAAACTTCACGGAATAACGTTGCTCTTAATTCAGATTCATTTTGTTTTTTGACGAACAAAAAACTTGCTTTACTAAAAATGGTGTCCTCACTCAATGACAGCCCACAGATGACGGAGGTTTATGTCGGTTTGCTACTAAGAGCCCCTTCCACCTTACCCTGCCAGGAGGGCGCCCCTCCACTGCTCTGTTCGCGCCAGAGAAACTTAGTCCTACCACCTGTGGGTGCCTACATGTTTGTATACTTGAGACATTAGTGTAGATTTATATGTGTGTATGTATGTATGTGTATATATATATATATATATATATATATATATATATATATATATATATATATATATATATATATATATATATATATATATATATATATATATATATATATATATATATATATATATATATATATATGTATATATATATATATATATATATATACATACATACATACACACATATAAATATACACATATATATATATATATATATATAACTGCGACAGTTTCTGTTCCTCACCTAAAACTTAGGGCACCAGCTTCACACACACTTTCCTCATCATCCTCAATATCCTCTGTTTCAATGGTGTGGATGGTTCTGACTGAAAGGCCGCCCTTCTCACTGATAAATGCAATTGTTAAACACCTGTCAAAACCCAAAACTTTGCTCACCTTAACCACCTGAGCATCATTTGAATGGTCTTTGGGTGTCCAACATGGTGTACATCTTGGAAAAGTTCCTGGCTGTTATTAAACATTTTGTGCCACTCAAAAACTCTCATTTGGGTTAAGGTATTATTCCAATAAGCCTGTCTTGTGTTTTCAAGGTTCTCTAATATAGATTTCCCAAGTTTAATGGTAAACTTCACAGGGTACTTTTCCTCCATGGTCCATTCCATGCTGGTACACATGACATCACAAGCAATCACAGGTCACAAAAATCCACTTCCATTCTCAATGCATGCCCAGAGGTGACAGAACCAAAGTGTGCCCGAGTGATCCCTCTACCAAGCTGCCTGGTCAGAGCCCCATCTGTTGAGGCTATAGGGAATCAGTTCCGAGACTAATTGAATGTCCCCTGTGTTATGTTTTCCTCATCTTCTCAGTGATATTTCACTATCTAATTTTTGTGTCTTGGAAATAGTAGATCATTTTGGCGAGCAACATCTGGCATATAAAAGATATGGATCAAGGATGCTTATTAAATTTTCTGCGAGAAACTTGCAAAAGGTCACTTGCTGAATATGCTGGTACTTTTTTATGGGGAAGAATTGATCCATAATGTTTGCTTAAAATAGTTTTCACTGTTTATTTTCTTACATTTAGGTAATCAGCTATCATTCAAACAGTTATTTAAAGATTGGTAAGGACAAAGGACTGGACACGATTAATATTGCCTTCTTGAGAGGTGGTTGAAGATAGTTATGTCTTTAAATCATCATCAGTGGCATCTTGATGGCCATCTTGAAATTGATTAATACACTCTCAAATGGATGTTTACTTTAGCTTACTATTACTGTAAATGGATGTTAGCATTTCAGTTATCTTTTCATTGATTCTATCACACTTCACCAAAAAACCTGATGCAAAAAATGCATTTCTTGCTCCATGATTTTGTAAATTTTAAATTTTTGAAAAAAAATTAATAACTAGGACAGCAGAATCTAACCTAATGGACACTGTATGCTCAGTGCAATGATCAGTCAGTTGTCAAGAACCCTAATTTGGTCTCCGACAAGCATTGCCACTAGTGGATGGGGCTAGATGCCACCCAATTTTACTAATTTAAGCATACATGTTTATATATATATATATATATATATATATATATTTGGACGGCACAATAGAACACAGAATCAAATATATAACATATAAAAGGACACTCACACTGTAGATGATTTGAGCTTTCGGCCTACTCCTCCGAGGCCTTCTTCAGGTCAGACTGAGAGGTTTTGAGGGAAGAGAGCCTGGGGAGGGGAGGGGGGCGGTAGGTTTAGGGACTGTTGGGAAGGAAATTAAAGATGGCGGTTAAGGGTGGGAATTTTAAAGGATCGGAAATATAGGATGTATGCAGATTCGCGAGTTCTCACCTCTATGTTGGTGGGGGCTGAATCGGGTAGGGATTCTAGAACTGTTAGGGAAAAGCATTCGTAAAATGATAGGTTGTGTGAACTTGCGTGTAAAGGGATAGGAAGAGAAGAGAGTGAAGCAGAATTACATGAGTAGCGGTGATTGTTCATTCGGATGGATAAGGGGGTAATGCATTCGCCTATGTTGAATGAGGTGCATTGTTTGCACGACAAGAGATAGATAATATTTTTTGAGAGGCAATTAGCGTGGGAACGGGGTGAAGGGACAATGAGGGGACGTGGGGAGAGGGGAGCAGATCTGATTAGGAGACATGTTTTACATCGGGGGCGATTGCAGGTAGGGGAAATATGTGGAAATTTGTCAGGGCGGGGTGCCAAAGGGTTGGTGGATCTCAGAAGGTTTCTGAGATTGGCTGGTCGTCTGTAAGCGACAGAGGGGCATTGGGGCAGTAAGGATGTGGTAGCATCATTGTCATGTAATATAGGATAAAGTTCTTTGAGAAGGGTTTTCAGTCTTTGGTATCCGGGGAAATAGGTTGTGCAAAGGTTGAGTCCAGCGTCAGATGTGGGGTTGTTATTCTTTGGTGTGTGTGGTCGGGTAGAGCAGTAGATTTTATCCTGTAGTAGCTTTTCTGGGTAACTGCATTTGTGGAGTGCATGGTGTAGATTGTGGAGGTATTTGTTGAGGGTAGCTGTGGTGTTGTAAATCCGATGTACGCGGATAGAGAGAGAGTTGGGAATTGAGCGTTTGGTATGAGAAGGATGACTACTAGTATAGTGTAAATATTGTTGATGATTAGTTGCTTTGATGTGTACTGAAGTGGTGAATTTGTTATTGTGAATTGAGATGTCTGTGTCAAGGAAGGTGATGGTGGAGTCTGAAATGGAAGAAGTGAATTTAACAGTGAAAGAAGAATTTAAGGCCGATAAGAAATTGTCAAGAGACTCAGAGCCATGTGTCCAGAGCTTATAAATGTCGTCAATGTAGCGGACCCAGAAAAGAGGTTGGAAGGGTTGCTGTGAAAGGAAATTCTCTTCAAGGTGGCCCATGAAGAGATTGGCGTAGGATGGTGCCATCCTCGTTCCCATCACTGTGCCTTTCGTTTGGAGATTAAAACAGTTTTGGAAAGAGAATGCATTTTTAGTCAGGACGACAGTGGCAAGATTGAGGAGAAATTCGGTCGAGGGGCACTGGGGTGAGGGGGGTAGAGAAAGATAGTGTCGGAGGGAGGATAGGCCTTCTGCATGGGGAATAGAAGTATAGAGGGAGGTGACGTCGATGGGGGCCATAAGCAGGTTGGAGGTGGAGGGAATGGAGACAGAGTTTAAACGGTGGAGGAAGTGATACGTGTCTTTCGTGAAGGAGGGCAATGAGAGTACGATAGGTTGTAGGTGGTGATCAAGGAATGCGGAGATTCTTTCGGTGGGAGAGTTGAAACTAGAAACTATAGGGCGACAGGGGATGTTGGGTTTGTGTGTTTTTGGGAGGAGATAAAACTGGGGTGTTCTGGGGTTTGGGTGTGTGAGTAGGGATATGTCTTGGGAGGTGAGGCCTTCTTCTGGTCCAAATTGGAGGAGAAGAGACCGAATTTCCTTTTGGAAGGTTAGAGTAGGGTTGTCGGTAAGAGTGGTATAGGTGGATGTGTCGTTGAGGTGACTGGGGGCTTTGGAAATATAATCTTGGGTGTTTAAAATTACCACTGAGGAACCTTTATCGGCGGTAGTGACCACAATGTTGGGATTGGCCTGTAGGGTTTTAAGGGCATGACGTTCATTTGTGGAAAGGTTATTTCTTAGTTTTAGAGATTGTGTGAAGGATTTATTAGAGACTTTTTGGAGAAGGAGACGTATGA
The DNA here is from genome assembly GCA_037158775.1 of Hetaerina titia. Classification (NCBI taxonomy): domain Eukaryota; kingdom Metazoa; phylum Arthropoda; class Insecta; order Odonata; family Calopterygidae; genus Hetaerina; species Hetaerina titia. The sequence continues at coordinate 2,524,974 of JAVFHJ010000014.1, read as the reverse complement.
ATATTTCCACGGGATGATTACTAGGTAGGGGTTTTGGCTCATGAGTGGAGGCCGGGTGGAATTGGTTGAGTGCGGGATTGGTTTTCATTTGACTCGAAGAGTTACTTTGAGATTTCCAAAATGCGTGGCAATTAAGGTTTCGGCAGAAATTTAGTGTGTCAGTGAGTAGATTGATTTGGTTGATTTTTGGTGTAAGAGAGAAGGATAGGCCTTTACTTAGTATGGAAATTTCGTTCTCAGACAGGCTGGTGTTGGAAAGGTTGACAATGTCATGAGAATTGTCGGAGGGGGGGGGGAAGTGTTGGAACCCTTCGATGGTGGTTGGTTCCTGGGGAAAAGCGGAGGACCTTTGGGAGGAGGGGGGAGGTTGTAAATGCTTTGGAGGTTGGGTTTATATTGAAAGAGTTGGGGTGGTTTGGAAGGAGGAGGTGGGAAAGAGTTAGAGTGCCAAAGTTTGAGACCCTGTTGTCAAATCTATGCATTTCTTTCTTCCAAGTCTTCGATGTAACACGGAAGTGTTGAATAAAAAAGTTATACGCTAACCTCCACCTCGGTGTCCTGGAAGAGAAGTTCCTTACCAGTTACCCTCTAAAACCCCTTCTGTGGCTTTGGTACATTGATGACATCTTCCTACTCTGGCCATATAACATACCTGTAGACTCCCTCAATTCCTTCATCTCCCAACTTAATGATTCCTCATCTCTTTCTTTCACTTCCAACATCTCATGATCACAGATCACTTTCCTTGATGTAAATATTTCCCTAACTGACAACAAATTTCTAACCTCCGTACTTACTAAACCTACTAACAAACAACAATACCTTCATTTTAACAGCTGCCACCCCAACCACACCAAACACTCCCTCCCTTACTCCCTCTCTATCTGTGGCACCACATTTGCAACCATCACGAATCCCTCAACATATACCTCAACAGCCTTCACCATTCCCTCCTCCAACGGGGATACCCGGATTCTCTCCTTGACAAAAAAATCCTAAAACAATCCTATACCCCCAATCCTCCCTCAACCACAGACTCCCACCCTCTCTCAATATGCACCACCTACTTCCCTGGCATCCAGTCCCTTAAATTCATCCTCAAAGACCTGTACCCCATCCTCAAAAATCACGTTTCATCCAACCTTCTTCCTAAATGCCCTTCTGTTACCTTCAAACGGCCCACCAACCTACCAGATCTCCTCAAATCCACCAAGCCTCTTTCCAAATCCCCTCCCACCCCCAGAATCACACCCACTCTGTGCTTGCGAGCAAGATGCAAAACTTGTCCTATTTTCACCACTCCACCCCTCTCCATCCCACCTTTTAACTCTCTCCCGCCCTTCCCCCACTCCTCATGCACATCTCAGAATGTAATCTATCTTCTGACTTGCAAACTCTGCCCGGCATTTTATATAGGCCAGTGCTCTACACCCCTGAACCTCAGGGTGAACTATCATCGCGCCTCATGTAATCCCTCTTCCCCATCCACGGGTCTTCCCATCCCAAAACATGCCTCCCACCACAACACCCCCTTCAACCACTGTGACAATGTTTCCATGTAAGCATCCCTTCCCCCATCCGAGAACCCTATAAAATTAAAAACAATGGAATTGGTATTTATATGGCTGTGTAAAGCCTATCAACATCCGGGTCTCAATGTCGTTCACTAAATGGGTGAGGGTGGGCGACTGCGGTGGATGGAAGTGGATTAGTTTCTTGCAAGCTGGTTGGACAATTTATTCATCCGCATACATTTTGTCATCCTTATCCTGGGTTTTGACTTGTCGAGCCCTTATGATGACTTGGTGAGTTGATGCCTTGGTCATGAGTATTGTGGGATCTGTGGATGAATTGTTAGTTTTCTGTGTTGCTTGTTACTATTTCCGCATCCTCCTTATTCCATCTCCGCTCCCCTCTGGCCTCCCTTTCCCCTTCCATAACCTCCTCTTTCACCCCTCTACCACCACCTGTTTTCCACTCCGCTTTCTCCCCCTCCACATACCCCCTCCTTCACCTCTACCCCACTACCTGTTTTCCCCTCTCCCTCGACCCCTACTCACTCTGCACCACGTACCCTTTTCCTCAGTCATATCTTATCTTCCGAAGAAGACGGAGCTCGAGTCCATCGAAATTATCAAGATATTAATGTGAGTGTCTTTTTATGTGTTCTCGTGCTGTGTGTCAGTCTAAGTTTTATATATATATAGATGATGCGGAAGTACTCACGAGAGAATATATAACTTTTGGACGGCACAATAGAACACTGAATAAAACAGATAACACATAAAAGGACACTCACACTGTGGATGAAATAAGCTTACGGCCTACTCCTCCGAGGCCTTCTTCAGGTCAGACTCAGTTCAGACAAAGCTCAAATGATCTACAGTGTGAGTATCCTTTTACGTGTTATCTGTTTTATTCTGTGTTATATTGTGCCGTCCAAAGTTATATATTGTGCCATCCAAAAGTTATAGTATATAAATATATATAAATATAAATATATATATATATATATATATATATATATATATATATATATATATATATATATATATATATATATATATATATATATATATATATATATATATATATATATATATATATATATATATATATATATGTCTATATTATATATATATATACTATATATATATAATATAATAATATATATATATATATATATATATATATTATAGTATATATATATATATATATATACTATAATATAGTATATATATATAGTATATATATATAGTATATATATATAACAGTTCTGTTCCTATTTCCTCTTGAGAAAGGTGGTTGGATCACCGAAAATTCGAGAACCAGTGAGTCCCTCTTTTGTGTGTTTTGGTTTCTGTGTTTGTTGTGACTATCAGTGGATTTACATTACACGTTTGTGGGTTTTCCAAAAAAGTGTATATATATATATATATATATATATATATAAATATATGTATGTATGTATATATATGTATATATATATATAGATAAAGGTAAAGAAGGTATATATATAGGTAAAGAACTTAGGCCGACAAGGTTAGACATAGAAAAGGAACATGACGTAGAAGAAGATAGCTTAGGTCCCGGCATACTCGACGATGAAATAGAAAGGGCATTAAAGGAGATGAAAGCAAATAAGGCTGTGGGGGTGGACAATATTCCTGTAGAAATGTTGAAATGGTTAGGGAAAGGTGGGAAGAAGGCCATATATGGGCTGATTCGTAGTATCTATGAGGAAGGAATCTGGCCGGAAGATTTTGTGAGATCGGTGTTAGTTCCTATTCCAAAAAAGGCAAAGTCTATATCATGTGAGGATTACAGAACAATAAGTTTGATATCCCACGCAGCTAAAGTTATTCTCAGGATCATCAACAAAAGGATAGAGAGTAAGGCAAATGATTACTTAGGGGATGATCAGTTTGGGTTCAGGAAAGGAAGAGGTACGCGTGATGCCATTGCAGTAATGAGATCACTAGTCAAGAGGAATATAGAATACAATCAGGACGTTTTTGCCTGTTTTGTAGATTTCGAAAAAGCGTTTGACAGAGTGAATTGGGAAAAATTAATGCGTGTATTGCAGAAAATAGGAATGGATTGGAGGGACAGGAGACTGATCCGCAACCTGTACATGTCTCAGACTGCTCAGGTGCGAGTGGGGAACGGAGAGTCCGGATGGGCAGTGTTAGGAAGAGGTGTAAGGCAGGGTTGCCCATTGTCACCGGTACTGTTCAACGTATATGTAGAGGAAATGATTAAAGAGGCATGGGAAGAACTGGAGGTAGGAATGAAAGTCGGAGGGGAATTCGTAAAATCGGTCAGGTTTGCTGATGACCAAGCATTAGTTGCTCAGTCAGCCAAGGGGTTGCAAGCATTGTTGAGTGAATTGGAGGTTCAGTGCGATAAATATGGGATGAGAATAAATATTAATAAAACAAAGGTTATGCGATTTTCCAGAAAGAAAAAGGCTAAGCTAAATATTAAAATAGGAGGGGAAAAAATAGAGCAGGTAGAACAGTTTGCATATCTTGGAAGTGTTTTGGACCAACACGGTCAAAGTGGTAGGGACGTAATGAGAAGAATTGCGCTAGGCAAGGAGGCTTTCTCAAGGAGGAGGGAGTTGATGACGGGGACGTTGAGTAGGGATGTTAAGACAAGACTCGTAAAAACTCTGATATGGAGCGTAGCTATGTACGGCGCGGAAACGTGGTCGCTGAAGCAGGAGGATAGACGTAGATTGGAGGCTTTTGAAATGTGGGTGTGGAGAAGAATGGAAAAGGTGAAATGGACCGAAAGGAAAACAAATGAGGAAGTACTAGAAATGGTGGGGGAGGAGAGGGGTTTGTTGAGAGAAATCCTATGGAGGCAGGAAAAATGGATGAAGGGCGTATTGAGCGGTAGTGGAATGTTGAAGAGGGTAATAGAGGGAAGAATGTTGGGCAAGCGAGGTAAGGGTAGGAACAGGATAGGGATGTTACACGAGATGAAGGGAGGAAAGAAGTACACCGAGATGAAGAGGGACCTGATATAGATTAGTTTGCTAGGTGGGGAGTCACAAAATGTTTATTTGATAGTTGGGTCCATCCAAAAACCTACCTTAACCGGTAGATTACCTAAAAAAAAATATATATATATATATATATATAAATCCACTGATAGTCACAACAAACACAGAAACCAAAACACACAAAAGAGGGACTCACTGGTTCTCGAATTTTCGGTGGTTCAACCACCTTTCTCAAGAGGAATTAGGAACAGAACTGTTCTGTTCCTAATTCCTCTTGAGAAAGGTGGTTGGACCACCGAAAATTCGAGAACCAGTGAGTCCCTCTTTTGTGTGTTTATGTTTCTGTGTTTGTTGTGACTATCAGTGGATTTACATTACACGTTTGTGGGTTTTCCAAAAAAGTGTATATATATATATATATATATATATATACATATTGAATTTGAATGTGCATACATACATATATATATATATATATATATATATATATATATATATATATATATATATATATATATATATATATATATATATATTGAATTTGAATATGCATACATATATATATATATATATATATATATTCTGATGATTTCTGGTGATTCTGGTGATTTCTGATGACGACGGCCGTGCCGTCGAAACGTAAATATCCAATGTAAGTGTCCTTCTTTTATGTTTCTATGTGTGTGGTGTTTTTTGTGTTAGTGTTTGTGTGTTTATATATATATATATATATTATTATTAGGTAATCTACCGTTTAAGGTAGGTTTTTGGATGAACACAACTATCAAATAAACATTTTGTGACTCCCCACCTATCAAACCAAACTATATCAGGTCCCTCTTCATCTCGGTGTACTTCATTCCTCCCTTCATCCCGTCCAACATCCCTATCCTGTTCCTGCCCTTACCTCGCTCTCCCAACATTCTCCCCTCTATTACCTTCTTCAACATTCCACTACCGCTCAATACGCCTTTCATCCATTTTTCCTGCCTCCATAGGATTTCTCTCAACAAACCCCTCTCCTCCCCCACCATTTCTAGTACTTCCTCATTTGTTTTCCTTTCGGTCCATTTCACCTTCTCCATCCTTCTCCACACCCACATTTCAAAAGCCTCCAATCTACGTCTATCCTCCTGCTTCAGCGACCACGTTTCCGCGCCGTACATAGCTACGCTCCATATCAGAGTTTTTACGAGTCTTGTCTTAACATCCCTACTCAACGTCCCCGTCATCAACTCCCTCCTCCTTGAGAAAGCCTCCTTGCCTAGTGCAATTCTTCTCCTTACGTCCCTACCACTTTGACCGTGTTGGTCCAAAACACTTCCGAGGTATGTAAACTGTTCTACCTGCTCTATTTTTTCCCCGCCTATTTTAATATTTAGCTTACCCTTTTTCTTTCTGGAAAATCGCATAACCTTTGTTTTATTAATATTTATTCTCATCCCATATTTATCGCACTGAACCTCCAATTCACTCAACAATGCTTGCAACCCCTTGGCTGACTGAGCAACTAATGCTTGGTCATCAGCAAACCTAACCGATTTTACGAATTCCCCTCCGACTTTCATTCCTACCTCCAGTTCTTCCCATGCCTCTTTAATCATTTCCTCTACATATACGTTGAACAGTACCGGTGACAATGGGCAACCCTGCCTTACACCTCTTCCTAACACTGCCCATCCGGACTCACCGTTCCCCACTCGCACCTGAGCAGTCTGAGACATGTACAGGTTGCGGATCAGTCTCCTGTCCCTCCAATCCATTCCTATTTTCTGCAATACACGCATTAATTTTTCCCAATTCACTCTATCAAACGCTTTTTCGAAATCTACAAAACAGGCAAAAACGTCCTGATTGTATTCTATATTCCTCTCGACTAGTGATCTCATAACTGCAATGGCATCACGCGTACCTCTTCCTTTCCTGAACCCAAACTGATCATCCCCTAAGTAATCATTTGCCTTACTCTCTATCCTTTTGTTGATGATCCTGAGAATAACTTTAGCTGCGTGGGATATCAAACTTATTGTTCTGTAATCCTCACATGACGAAGCCTTTGCCTTTTTTGGAATAGGAACTAACACCGATCTCACAAAATCTTCCGGCCAGATTCCTTCCTCATAGATACTACGAATCAGTCCATATATGGCCTTCTTCCCACCTTTCCCTAACCATTTCAACATTTCTACAGGAATATTGTCCACCCCCACAGCCTTATTTGCTTTCATCTCCTTTAATGCCCTTTCTATTTCATCGTCGAGTATGCCTGGACCTAAGCTATCTTCTTCTACGTCATGTTCCTTTTCTATGTCTAACCTTGTCGGCCTAAGTTCTTTACCATACATTGTTTCTATATATTCCTTCCATCTCTCTTGGATTTTTCCTGGTTCAACTATTATCTTACCCCATTTATCTTTAACTGTTAGCACACATCTTGCCTTCTTACTTCCCGATAATAACTTAACCTTGCTGTATAGAGCACCAATTTCACCCTTCTTCTGTAAACTTTCCATATCCTCGCATTGCGTTTTCCACCATTCTTCTTTTGCTTTATTTGTGGCCCTTCTCAATTTATTGTTTAACTCTTTGTACTTCATTTTGCCTAACTCTGTGTTTACATTTTTCCATCTTCTTCTCTCATCTTCTCTCATTTGGTTCATATTTAAATTATATATATATATATATATATATATATATATATATATATATATATATATATATATATATATATATACATATTTAAACTAGAAAATCGGAAAAAACTAGGAAATATTTTTACATTTGTGATCTGCTGAAAACCGCCTTCCCCACCTTTCCTGTGTTGGTCTTTTATGTGTTTTCCTATCCCCTTTCCTTATATGTCTATTTCTATTTAGTCAATGTTCTTGCCTCTCCTATACTTCTCTTTCATTGCTCTATAATTGATTTAGGAAGGGAAATGACTGTTTTTCTACCAAGTCACATTAAATCTGTCATTTTAACTTATTCATGGTGATGTTTGTTCAGTAATTATTTTTGTGTTTACACCCATCTTATTATTAGTAATCCATTCCGATACTCTGTTTAGATCATCCTGTAATATATCCCTGTTGTCTTTTATTTTTCTATATATTATACAGTCATCTGCAAAGAGACGAATGTTACATTCTGCTTCCTTACTTATGTCGTTGATATAGGATAGGAACAGTATCGGGCCCAGTACACTACCTTGGGTGACGCCCATTGTCACTGTTGATTCTTGAGAATATTCTTCTCCTACCCTGACCCTTTGGGTTCTCTCCCTGAGAAACTCTTTTAACCAGGACTTTACTCTTGGGTCAATGTTCATCTGTCGTACTTCATTTAGTAGCAGATAATGGGGACCGTGTCAAAAGCTTTTTTAAAATCAATTACAACTGCGTCTATTTCTCCTCCATCATCTATTACCTCAGCTATATCTTGGCATAGACCTAGTAATTGTGTTTTGCAGGAATAACCTTCCCTAAACCCATGTTGGTACCTAACCAACCAGTTATTTTTATCCCAATAGTGGCGCAAGTATCTAACTATTATTTTTTCGACTAATTTAGAGACTACTGAGGTCAGACTTATAGGTCTGTAATTCTCAACCTTCATTTTATCGCCTCCTTTAAAGATTGGTATAACACATGCTCCAGTCTGAAGGTAATTTACTGTTCTTAATGGTGGCATAGAAAAGTGATCTAATGTATGGAACTATAGCCTCTGCTCCAAATTTTAAAGCATCGATTGATACATTATCAGGCCCAACTGATTTATTTTTTCTTTGATGGCGTATTAGTCTAGAGATTTCTATATCAGTGACCTTTATATACTCTGCATCGTTCGAAACGCAGTTCGTTAACATCCTTTTGTCCTTGTTAATGTTCACCTTACTGCTTTTGCAGACATGCCAGCTCTCCCGATTTAAGCGGGAGACTCCCGATTTTTCCTTCTTACGTTCTTGATGAACTGTTCAAATTGTGTACTTAGCTTAACATGTTAATAAAGTGTGACATTCATTAAAAATTGGCAAAGTGTCATAAAGGGATTAAGGTGCCATGCAAATATTGTGGTAATTAAAAGTGATTACTTCGTGATACACTTCTAAAAATCTCCCGATTTTTCATTTTTGAAAGTTGGCATGTCTGCTTTTGTTACTTTCCTTATAGGGTCTAGGATACTACTTATTTAGTTCTTCCGCTTTTCCCAGATCATCTAAAATCCTAGCTCCGTCTTCCTTCACAATCATGACTATGTCTTCCCGGTTATCCTTTTTCCTTCTAAGATATTTGTGGAATTTGTTTGTATTTTTCTTATCTAATATATTAACAAAAAACTTTTGTTGGATGTTACGTTTTTCAAAAATAAAATCCATAATCAACTTTTTATATTTAATCAAGTTTTGGGAGGTTGTATTCCTACGTTTATATGATATCCTTACTTTCATTTTTAACCTTCGTTTTGATCCATTATAATATTCTGGGTCACTATTGTGGTTTATCATTTTTGTAATATTATACCTAATGCAATTCTACTCCTTATGTCCCTACTACTTTGACTGTGTTGGCATAAAACACTTCCGAGATACGTAAACTCTTCTACCAGTTCTATTTTTTACCCTCCTATTGTAATGTTTGGCTAAGCCTTTTTCTTTATGGAAATTCCCATAACCTTTGTTTTATTAATATTAATATTCTTCTCATATCTATCGTACTGAACCTCTAATTCACTCAGCATTGCTTGCAACCCCTTGGCTGACTGAGCAACTAATGCTTGGTCATCAGCAAACCTAACCGATTTTACGAATTCCTCTCCAACTTACATTCCTACCTCCACTTCTTATCATGCCTCTTTAATCATTGGTTGAAAAGCAGCAGTGATAATTGGAATTCCTGTCTTACAGCTCTTCCCAACACTGCCCATTCCAACTCTCTGTTCCCCCCTCACACCTGAGCAGTCTGAGACATGTAAAGCTTGAAGATAAGTCTCCTGTCCCTCCAGTTCATTCATGTTAAGTGCAATAAATGTGTTAATTTTTCCCAATTTACTCCATCAAACACTTATTCAAAATCTATGAATCAGGCAATTACATCCTGATTGTATTCTATATTCCTCTCAATTAGTGATTTCATTACTGCAATGGCATCATGTGTACCTCTCACCTTCCTAAACCCAAACTAATCATTTCCTAAGTAATCATTTGCCTTACTCTCTATTCTTTATTGGATGATCCTGCGTGGGATATCAAACTTATTGTTCTGTAATTCTCACATGATATAGCCTTTATATTTTCCCAAGTAGGAACTTAACACTGATCTCACAAACTCTGGCCAGATTCCTTCCTCATAGGTATTACTAATCAGTCCGTATTAAGTCATCTTCGAACATTTTTCTATACATTTCCATAATTCCATAGGAATATTGTCTATTCCCATGGCCTTATTTGGTTTCATTTCACTTAATTCCCTATCTATTTCATAGCTTTTTATGTCTGGACCTAAACCATTTTTCTCTTTGTCATTTTACTTTTCTATGTCTAACGTTGTTGGCCTAATTTCTTCACCATACACGTTTTCTATATATTTCCTCCATCTCTTTGGATCTTTTCTGTGTCAACTATTATCTTAATTCACTTATCTTTAACTGTTAGCATAGAACTTCCCTTCTTACATCCCGATAATAACTTAACCATGCTGAAAAGAGCTTCTTCTGTAACTTTTCAATATCCATTTATAGCATTTTCCCTCTTACTTCTTTTACTATATTTGTGGCCTGTGTTAATTTATTGTTAAACTCTTTGTATTTCATTTTGTCTAACTCTGTGCTTACATTCTTCCATATTCTTCTCTCATCCTTTTCCTGTTAACAATTGGCAGAGTATGATTTGAGGCATTGGTCTCAATTTCTAGACACATTCCCATTTTTCTTCAATAGTGCTCAGTGCGTTACCATCAATGATTTTTTTGTGCAGCCTCCTGATGCTCCTTCCTCGTTAATCCATTTAATGCTTCTATATTCCACTTCCTAACCTGCCACCCTTGCCTTATCTTTTTGAAATGGACACTATATTTCACAAAAAATAAATTATGATCAGAGTCTGCATCCACTCCTGGCAAGCTCTGCAAATTTATCACCCTGTTCCTAAACCTGTGCCTAACCATAATATAATGTAACTCATACCTCTCTGAGTCACATGGCATTTTCCATGCATACCTACACCTTTTGTGGTGTCTAAATCGTGTATTGATGATGAATGACCCCTGTCTACTACATAGCTTAATTGCTTTCTCCCCAAATTCATTCCTCTTGCCGAAACCATAGTCTTTCACCTCATCACCATCACTTTCTTTGCCTACCATCGCATTGCAATCCCCCATCACTATCAAAAGTTTCCTTGCAGGTACACACACGATTATATCCTCTAACTTATCGTACATCCTATCGACGAGGAGAGAACAGGTAGTGGGGGAGGGGTGAAAGAAGGGGTTGTGGAGGGGGAAACGAAGAAGGGGATGGGGGAAGGGAAGAACAGATGGTTGGGGATGGGTGAAAGAAGAGGTACTAGAGGGAGAAGGGAGGCCAGAGGAGAGAGGGGAAGGGATAGGAATGAGAGAGAGGATTTGGAAATAGTTCCAAGCAACACAAAACAAATAATACATCCACAGATTTTACAACATCCATGACCCAGGTAACAGCTCACAAAGTCTTCATCAGGATTGAACAAGTTAAAACCCAGGCAAATGATGACAAAATGTGGATGAACAAAATATCCCACTATTCCGCATGAATTAAATCCACACCTCTCCACTTCAACCCTCTATAATTAGTGAACAACATTAATGCCCAGATGTTGATAGGCTTTGTACAGCAATACTACCTTGATCAAAAATTTCCCGGAATTTATTCAGAAAATTAAAAATACAAGTTTATTCATCTAAATATATATTGTCCCCTTCAAAGTAATCCCCATCGACTGCAACACACTTATGCCAGCGCTTGATCCAATCCTCGAAACATTTTTTATATTCGGTTTTCGGTATGTCCATCAGTGCTTCCTGCGATTTTTCCATTACTTCCTCTCGGCTGCTAAAACGCGTTCCCCGTAATGGTTTTTTAACTCGATTGAACAGAAAGAAGTCACAGGGAGCCAAATCAGGTGAATTCGGTGGTTGTTGGATGGTATTCGTTGCATTTTTCGTCAAAAAATTACGAATAATTATAGCACTGTGCAACGGTCTCGACGCACTGTGCAACGATTTCTGGTCTCTTTCGGCGAATTGCTTCACGCAAACGTCTCTTAACGCCCAAATAATACTCTTTGTTTACTGTCTGGCCTTCTGGCAAAAATTCATGATGCACTACACAGTTGTAATCCATGAAAACCGTCAGCATTGCCTTCTTTTTTGACTGAAAACGACGTGGTTTTTTGGTCTCGGCTCATTTGGTGAACGCCATTCACTTGCCTGATGTCTGGATTGCGTGTCGTACTCATCAACCCACGTCTCGTCTCCAGTAATGATCCTTTTGATGAATGTGGGATCGGATTCAGCCTCGAAAATCATGTCTTTTGCGACGTCAACACGGTCTCTTTTTTGCATGAAATTGAGGTCTTTTGGCACCAACTTTGCTGCTACACGACGGAAACCCAAATCATTAACCACAATGTCTTGGGCGGATCTATAGGCAATGTTCAAGTCCTCCGCTATTTCTCTGCTGGTTAATTTGCGGTTATTGACCAACATTTCTTTTACTTTATCAATTTTTTCACCGACTTTCGATGTCAATGGTCTGCCACTGCGTTCATCATTTTCGATTGACTCACGACCACTTCTGAACCGCTCGTGCCACTGGTAAACGACCGTTTTTTTTAGAGAATCGTTGCCGAAACACTTTTCCAACACTTCCAACGTCCGTGCGCCACTAAATCCGTTTTTTACGCAAAATTTAATACAAGTTGGTTGTTGCAAATTTAAATCCATTTCTGCAATTGTAAAAAATCGCCAACACACACAGAGATAGATGTACTCTTGGCTACGTAACTTTTGCAAATGTCAAGTTATGACACTAAGATTTAAAGGGAATATCAACAACAGATGTACCAATTTAACAAAAAAAAACAGAACTCAAATCGGAAAGATGGGAGCGCCACACTGTGGTTATTCTGGGAACTTTTTGATCAAGGTAGTATAAATGCTATTTCCATTGTTTATAATTTTATAGGATTATTGGATAGGGGAAGGGATACTAGAATGAAAACCCTGTAACACTGGTTGAAAGGGTTGTTGTAGATGGAGGCATGTTTTGGGATGGGAAGACCTGTGGATGGGGAAGAGGGATCATATGGGGGGCAATGATTGTTTATCCTGAGTTTCAGGGATATGGAGCACTGGCCTATGCAAAATGCTGGGCAGAGTTTGCAAGTCAGAGGATAGATTACATTCTGAGATGTGCATGAGGAGTGGGGGAAGGGCGGGAGAGAGTTAAAAGGTGGGATAGAGAGGGGTGGAGTGGTGAAAATAGGACAAGTTTTGCATCTTGCTCACAAGCAAGAAATGGGTGTGATTTTTGGGGGTTGGATGGGATGTGGAAAGAGTCTTGGTGGATTTAAGGAGATCTGATAGATTAGGGGATGTTTGAAGGTAATGGAGGGGCATTTGGGAAGAAGGTGGGATGCAACAAGATTTTTAAGGATGGGATACAGGTCTTTGAGGATGAATTTGAGAGACTGATTGCTAGGGAAGTAGGTGATACAAATTTAGAGAGGGTGGGAGTCTGTGGTTGAGGGAGGATTAGGGGAAGGAATAATAATGGCCCGACACTACCTAGGTAGATCAGACCACAAAGAGAAAATAAGGAAGATAGATTCCAATACAGATATATTGAAATACTCATTTTTCCCCAGAAAAATCAGAAATCATAATAGTAAGAGTCTGAAGTCCATTTAGAAATATGAAAAACATTTAAGTTACACCTGAGAATAAAATTAAAAATTCAAAGATTGTGCATGTGTATGTTTGTGAGTTTGCATGTGTGTGAAAGGGTTGGGGTGAAAGGGTTCCTGCATGAATGTTTAACATGATTGGTTTGTGGGCTCTAAATATGTGGCTTCTGCATGCTGTTTTATCTTTCTTTCTTAAATAGGGTGGTGCCCTAACATCCACTCCCACATGCCCTTGCGGCAGCTTGCGTGAGTAAATGTAGACGTGAATAGTACTGAGGTAAATATTTTAGTCTTTTCCAGTACCTACTTTTGAATAAACCTTAAGTCTTATGATATGAGTGGCATTGTTCTCTGTACAGGTGTTCTGATATCACTAGATGTTGAAATTATAATTATTGTTCTTGTCTTTATTATGGTATGTGGAATTTTGAAGTCCAACAAGGTTTTGCCTCAACACTTGTTTGATGGTATTTAGGATCCTACATCGGTATCCTCGGAGAGATGAATTTAATAATAGGACAATAAAAAATGTGATGGTACCAAGGTAGGATTGATAGAAGATGTCAAATTTTGGGAGATTCCTTTTTTCATCTGGTATTCTTTTACTTTGAAGCTAAAAGACTTTGGGATTTTTGTGATAAAATATAAAATTGTTGTTATTAGCTGGGTAAACATTGTTCATCTTTATCTACAGGCTTGTTAGAACTTCACGGTTAAAAGCTTAATCTGCTATATATTGCTCAGGCACAAATTTATGATTGACCCACTCTTTAGCATGAAATAGTATGATGACCAATGTTTTCACTCTCGTGTTGCTCATTAGAACCTTTTTTAAGGCTAGATAATGCCACAAGGATAGAGGTACGCGTGATGCCACTGCAGTAATGAGATCACTAATTGAGAGGAATATAAAATAAAATCAGGACATATTTGCATGTTTCATAGATTTCGAAAAAAGCATTTGATAGACTGAATTGGGAAAAAGTAATAGGTGTGTTCCAGTTCTATTTTATGCATTTCACTAAAAATCATGAAAGATCATTTGAGAGGTGGCCATATAGGGCCTAATGACATTAGGTCCTAGTTTTAATTCCTAAGCCCACCCACATGGGAATACTTTACTCTACGTCAGACCTGGAGGAATCTAAATTGTGTGCCAAATTTATTTTTTGGAATCAAAATATAACTCTGGAGAAGTATTTCACTTCTATGCCATATTAGTTCCTATGAAATGAATTATTTTCACAAATGCCTTTACGGGCTTAGCATGCTTCAAAAGTAAAAAAAATCATATACCAAAGAGCTTCCTGATGAATGCAGAAGTGGTTCTCGGGCTGGACTGCGTGAGAGACATTTTTTGGCTCAGCGTTTCTCTCCCGTTGCAGGGAGCGTCTTCAGGAGCAAAGTGTCTTCGCTCAAGAAGCTCGCTTCAAGAAGTCTTCGCTCCTGAAGACGCTCCCTGCAACGGGAGGGAAACGTTGAGCCAAAATATGTCTCTCACGCAGTCCAGCCCGAGAACCACTTCTGCATCTCTCAACAGCTGCGAAAGCCTACGATCTAGCTTCCTGATGAATATTGGCGATTGTGTTTGATAAGGAGGAGAGCGAAATCTTGGGACATGGCAAGAAGAATGCAGAGGGGCCCGAATTACATTTGGTCAATGGTACATCAGACAATGTGAGGGCATTGGGTAATTTGGGCAATCACTTTAAACAGTTATAAATTAAAGCATTTGAACTCTTTTCTGTCCTAGTTATTTCATATTTGAGAATATGAGAGACACCCAAGTGATATATAGTGAGAATTAGAGACAATATTGGCTCAACAGATGTTTTGCTTCTAAGATCATGTTTTGAAATTTTGTCAATCTGTAAATAAATGCACATAGTATTGTGTGAATGATTGCCTTTTGTTTTACATTGAGATGGTGAAACATTTGCCTAATAATCTCCAGTGAAGCTATCGGAATTCGGGCTGTGGATGTCCTAGATTTTATTGTTAGAGATGATTACGATTCCAATTAAACATTGTTGATGACTGAAGAATTCTGCATGTCCGGGTTTTCACCGCGTTGTTGTCGGCTTCAAACAACAACGCGGTGAAAACCCGGACATGCAGAATTCTTCAAGCCACCGCCGCGAAAATCTACGCAGCCATTGTTGATGACTTTCAATATTTTATTATTCTAAAGGAGGCAATGGCCATGGAATTTTCCAGTTTCAAGAACCATTCTTCTCATATTTTTTTGCTATAAAAGGGGTGATTTAGTGTTTTCCACGGCTTGAAACACTTCCCATTTTTAATACACACCTCTCTTACCTATACGGCCTGACATACAATTCTGCTACAAGTCCGTCTACATCTCTCCCTACGGGATTTCTTCTTTCATCCAACACAATCTTTCTTATACCTGCCTTACTTCTATAATTTAATAGCATTTGTCCATCAATATATCACAGTCCTAAGCATTAATAATAATAATAATATCAATAAATTTATTTGTCCGGAGATTTGTTGCATATTCATACATACACAAATATAGGACACGTCAAATATAATTCTCACAATTTCCAATAGAAGAGATACAATATATAAATATATATATATATATATATATATATATATATATACATACCAATACACTAGTATAATTACATATCAATTGTTTAAGCCGGAATTGATGCATTGCGACAATTCAAGGTATTCATTTACAGAATAGAACATATTATTTTTTAAAAGGTTAAACAGCTTTTTCTTGAAAACAGGTACTTTTGTTTCATATTTGATTGCATGGGGAAGTTTATTGAATAACCTTAAGCCCTTTGCTTTGGGCCCATGGGCAGTATTGTATGTCCTGACAAATGGTTCCATTAGCTATTAGTGTGCTCTCTGCATTTAATGTTATTTCAATCAGCCTCCTATATAATTCTTGTAATAATCCCATCACTCTCCTTGTAAACATGCTTTCCACACAGTGTTTGTTATTATTTAATTTCATCTTAACTTACCATTATGGGCTTCAGTTTATTCTTCAAGTAGCACTAATTATTGGGAGAATGTTAATATTCCTATTGAGCATTTTTATTCCATGGAAATACATATGTTAATTCCGCTTTTTATGGATGCCATTGATTTTTACCAACTTATAACTAAACTTCTCATAACTTTTGTTGAAATATGGCCAAAACATTTGATATTTGAAGATTCCATTAACATAAGTAAATTGTTTCCAGAGAAAAATGCATTTGTTTTGAATCAATATAAACTAAACTTATTATTTTAGATTTAAATGTGAAATATACAAAATTTTCCTATTATTTAAATGTGTAATGGTGTGTTTGGGCATTGTGATAAATTTCACATGGATACACTCTATATTTGCAATTCTTCTCTTTGATATTGTAGGGCTATTCAGAAGAAATAGAATTGCATTTGTCCACAGATGAGGAAGTGGACAATAAAAAGGTAGGTGTTATGGATATTCCTCAGGAAAGAGAAGAAGTGGGAGGGGAAGGTCTGCGGGCACAAGGCAGGAAGAGTGTTTTTTACTTTTGTTACTATCTGGCGTAATGGAACTATTGGTGATTAACCAAGTTGAAACCACTAATATTTTGTTAAAATGACTTGGTTGATGTTTTTTAACTCTTTTTAAAATGGCTTAAATAACTATTAAAATGTTATAATAAATTGGATAAAGGATGTTAATAATATTGTCACAAAACTGATATGCTGCAAAATATAATTTTGTTTTCGAGACACTTAAATAACCAAATGTGATTAATTGCATTACGTTGTGATCACAATGGCATAATGTCTCATTTTCCTTCGAACTTTTATAATGGTACAGCTACATATACAGGGACATTTGACATCCACGTTGAATCAATACAATTCCATTGATTTTATATTTTTTTAGCGTTTTATATTTTTTATCCTCACAGTTCAGGATCTGTAGCTCTTATGACCAAGTTTACCTCTGCAAGCAGTGCATTTTTTGTCCTGACTGGGAGATTCTTTGAAGGTTTTAGGGCAATGATCAATTAAATATCAGGGTTAGGTATCACACACTTTATATAAGCCCATCAGCTAAGGTAATCTTAATGTTTTATAAAGCCTTTTTTGTCATGATAATTCTCATTCCAGATTATATATATATATATATATTTAGAGAACTTCTAGTACAATCAGGGGCTAACCATAATGCAGACATGCCAACTCTCCCGATTTAAGCGGGAGACTCCCGATTTTTCCTTCTTACGTTCTTGATGAACTGTTCAAATTGTGTACTTAGCTTAACATGTTAATAAAGTGTGACATTCATTAAAAATTGGCAAAGTGTCATAAAGGGATTAAGGTGCCATGCAAATATTGTGGTAATTAAAGGTGATTACTTCGTGATACACTTCTAAAAATCTCCTGATTTTTCATTTTTGAAAGTTGGCATGTCCTCCCGATTTTTCATTTTTGAAAGTTGGCATGTCTGCATAATGTAAGAGGTGTCAATGTAATTCCTTTATTTACATACAGATTTACATATTCCTTTTCTTTTTTATCCACCTCTATTATATCTTTGTGATGCAGTTGGTGCTCTTCTGTAAAGTAAGAGGACGGGACTTTGCAACAGGAGGGGATGGGATGAAATTTTTGCTCATTGCCTCAAGAAATACTTTTATGATTTATATTGTTGTTCCTCTATACTAACTTTTTCAGTTTAAATAGGAATAAACCTCCTATTCATTATCAGAGTGCTTGTCAGGAATGTATGCCTTTTTGATCATTAATCACACAAAATCAACACTTGTAATTCTGGTATTTCTTATCCTGGGTGCAGGAGTTATTTTTGCGCCCTGTACTTACTCCGAGTCTTTCCAATCTTTCTCATTTTTTAATTCATAGTAGCAGCAGTGTGCCAAATAATATTGTGATACCATGTCACATTACATATAGTATTTTTTGCCCCATTTGTGGCAATTATAGGGTTCTCGCGCGGTCAGGTAGGAATAATGCCGTGATATCAGGTAATACTGTTTATTGCAGCAAGAAGTGCAAGTACAATAAGAAAGTTCCCTTGCTGAAGCGGCAGACGGACTCGGTGTGGTCACTCCGTTGGACGCGTGCATACTCCCCGTCCGGGTAACTTTCGCTAGGCCATTGTGGTCACTGCCGCTCGGCCCTCTAGGGCAATTGTGGACAATTGAGAGTCGAGGCGCGAACGCGTCGTCGCAATTGTGGACAATTGAGAGTCGAGGCGCGAGCGCGTCGTCTGTCGCTACAGCAATCTTTGTGCAATAGACATTAATGTGGCTGATAATAAATTCAATGCCAATTAATATTTCATTAGATTAAGGTATTTTGGGTTGTGTTGGAATGGTTAAATAGATGTTTGTTATGATCAATTTGGGGTTTAAATTTTTGCAATACATTATAGTTTTCATTGACATTTAATTGTAGTTTTCAAATATGAGTTAAATTAAAAAAATCAACAGCAAATGATAATGATTCTGTTTAATGATTTACCAACCCAAGTAATTGAGCCTGCATGATCTGCCTAGCATTTAATATGATGATACTTGGTATTGCTTATTTCTAAATGCTGGCCTGACTTAAAATTGATCTTGTCATTGTCTTTTCAAAAAAAGAAGAACTCTCCTGCACCCCTTTTGGGGCCACTAAAATGCAGTTGCTACAACTTGTTTCATTGTTCCTTCTTTATTTAACGAAAAGGATTTTTTAATTGTTTTCTGATAAAATAGTCAAAGGGTAAAATATATTGCAGTAAAATAAGTTAGGAAAATAAAGTATTAAAAATGTAATTGTTATGACTTTGCCAATAAATTTATTAAAATATTGGTAAAACAAGCAACATTTAAATTGATTAATGATGAACATCTTCTAGAATATATAGACTATTGAGTTAAAATATCTCTTATTCCTGCTCTAAGTATTTTTAATATAAGCCTGTTAATTGTAATTGATTTATTTTGTGCTTTTGAGAGGAAGCAGCAGAATGAAATTAAACGTTTCCCAAGTAAATGAATTTTTTCCTTATATGTTATATATCTTTTCTCATGCACAATTGTTCTATAAAATATTATAAAGTAATCAATAGGGTACAAATGTTGAGATTGATGATAAAGCCTAAATAGTTGTCAGCAAGTCAGCCCTCATTCCTACCTAGGGTGCATTTCTCTCATTTGAAATCTAGGTTGGTATTTAATTCTTTCTGATATTCACTCACTTCAGTTTTTGACTCATAGTGGGAGCAAACTCAAGAACTGACAATTTCATGCTAAAGTTAATTTATGAAGATTTGTCAAAATTTGTCAAAACGTCAACAGTATCCTTAAGGAAGTAGATTCATTTAATTTTGCAACCTTCTAGAGTAGTTTTTGGCAGCATGGGCACATAGCTATTAGGAAGGTGTCTTCAATCAGCTTCACTGGGATTTCGGATTTAGCTCAACATGATACCTATGGACACCAACTGTTGGAAAGACTAGGTTTCTGTTTCAGGTTCTGTTTCAGGATATAGTTATTTTTATGTTAATTTTTTCACTAAAAGGCTATAATTATTCATCATACAAATTAATGGTATTACATGATAGTATTAATCATAAGAAATATTATTCTTTTATTTTGTTTACTATACTATTCTATACTATACTGTTTACAATATATTTTTGTTTGTATACACTATTCTTTTGTTCTTGTACGAGTGTCATCCGGAAAGTAGTACCCGTTCGTGAAATAAAGACACAAAAGTAAATATTAACAAACATAAAAAAATTTATTTGAAAGAGGATACTTTAAGCTACTTCTCAACATAATCTCCAAGCAAATTAAGGCATTTGTCATAACGTGTGACAAGTTTCTGTATTCCTGCTGCATAGTCCTTCGCCGCCAGCTCATTGAGATACAGGGTCACTCCTTCTTTAAGTTCTTCATCGCTGTCAAATCTTTTTCCTGCCAAAAAGTCTTTAAGCTTTGTAAAGAGATGAAAATCTGAAGGGGCCAAGTCCGGGCTATAGGGTGGATGGTCGAAAGTTTCATTTCATCAGAATAACGTCCCAAAAACGTCAGTGCTGCAGCCATACGCTTGGTTTTGTGCTCATCTGTAAGCATGCGAGGGACCCATCTTGCACAAATTTTTGCATAATGCAGATGGTGTTTAACAATTTCATGAACAATTGTTCGAGAAACATTGGGAAAATGCTCACAGATGTCATCAATTGTGACGCACCGATCGTTCCTCACGAATTCGTCAACTGAGCTCACCAGTTGGTCTGTAATGACAGACGGTCTCCCTGAACACTCATCGTCGTGTGTGTTCCCCCTCCCCATGTTGAAGTTGCGACACCACCGCCGAACAGACGACTCGTCCATTACATTGTCTCCATACACCTCCTTTAATTGGCGATGAATATCACATGGGCGAACGTTTCTTGCATTGAGGAATTTAATCACTGCCCTCACTTCACAACTGGCGGCGTTCTCAATTTTTTTAAACATTGTAAACAATCACAGAAACAACACAGGCAATGCTAGCGTCACGCAACTTGGCTCAGAGAAGGCAGACAAGCCACTGAAGCTATCTGACCTCGTCCAGCGGCTACTCGCGTCATCAGCACTTCATGCGGCATGAACGGGTACTACTTTCCGGATGACCCTCGTAGGTATAATATTGACAAATTGCTCATTCCTCTATGCTGCAAATTACTCCATGGTATCAATTGAATAGGAGAGATTTCAATTGAAATGAACTTCTCTTGGTAATAAAAGTTTTCTGTTAAGAATTTTTTTTAAATGTATCACTAAAATTGTTTCTATTTTTAAGAATACTTGCTTTGCAAAATATTCACATTGCTGCCTTAAGAAGGCTGCTAAATTGAGGCTAACAGCAAGAAAATGAGACCTAAAATATATAGTAAAACTCCAAAGTACATGTAATAACCGAAACTTTAATACACATAATGTATTACAACATGCCTTCTCCAAAGAAAGATAAATTTTTTTAAATATAATATCAATCGATGTGAGGGTTTCATTGATAAAGAAACATCTTTGCTTTTATAATAATTTGATTACAACTAAGAACATATGCTTACTTGTAATCAATCTATAATGTCTTAGTTTTAAATTAAAATATAAAAGGAAAATACTTGTGAGATGGGAGGTTTAAATTATGAACACTATTCATTAACCCTTTGCACTCGGGTGCCTTTTTCCTCAATTTCCTTAGCCTACTCGGGATTAAATATTTTAAATACCCCATGTTTACTAAGCGTGGCACTAGAATGAAAAACTGGAGTTTTCTTCATACAAACTAATTTCATTGGATCTTTTGACATAATTATTGATAAATTAATTGATAAACCATAATTTAAACAAAAATTTGTCATGGTATGATATTTTTGAAAGGATTCAGAAACATGAAGACTTGGTTTTTCCTTCAAATGTCTCACAGGTATATATATAAATATCATCTCTCTCCTTCCACCTTTGATTTTTCCATTAGAGCAAACTGCACAATCTTTTACGATTTTTGTTAGGGTGAGGTGTGATTATATGGAGTTTCCCATCTAAACGTTGCCTGCTTGTGGGTGGTAATCTAACCCTGGAAGTTTGTGACACATCTCGGAATTCTTCAACGAGATTGTGTAGTGGTTTTGTCATAAATTTCACATGCAAGATCGATTTTTCATTTTTTCTTTGTTGGCATTATTTGTACAATATATATGAATTTACACCCTCCTCCTCAAGATTCCTGATTATGCAACAGATAGAAAGAGAATGTTTGATGAGACAGCTGACACTTGGAAGAAAAAGGAAATGAAAGTGTCCAAACTAGAAAGCAATGAACTCTACGGACCCCTGACTGAGGTCACTTGACATTCTGGCGATCTGTTTTGCGGACACAGATCATCTCTCAAAGGCATTGCTTTACATTTAGCTGATCTCCAAGTAATGAAGGGCAAACAATGCAAATGAAAACGAGCTTACAACATAGCAAAGAGATAACAACAAACATCTCCGTAGATGGTGGCGTCCTTTGGAGATGGTATTTATGTCGAAGATGACATTATGGGTCGATACAATTCATTTATGAAACAAGCCATGCTATTAATTAAGCCTTATTATACTTGTCCTATCGTGCAGATGATTACAAGTAAAGTTATTAAGAAATATGGACAGAAATCTCAATTCCCCTCACAGTGATACTACATGTCAAGTGTGGGTTGACATATGAGCTGATGCCGCTGTTATACGTGTCGAGTCACACTCAACATGAAAGTGCAAAAGGTTAAGTAGTTCGGGTGGCAGTCAACCAAATTGGTGAATAGTATTCTAAAATTGTGATGACAACCAAAAAATACTGTCGTAGGGGCTAGAGGATTATGGACATCAGTGTGATGGAAAAGTAGGCATTGTATTGCCATCGCTCACCCAACAATCCTTTGAATATCCTGTGGAAAGGTGAGCTTAACATAAACAAATTATTAGTAATAGAAAAACTAATATTAGGAATATACTAGTATAATAGTATACTTTTCTTGGGGCAATAAGAAAAAAGTCACATGTATTGCTGTTGCCTTACACATAAGCATCAAATACATTGTAGAGAAATATTAGATATGGAATTATTAAGAAAAAAGTGAAACTCAAAAAATGCACCTCTACAGTTAATAAATGGATGGCATTGACACCTCAGACTTGATGATTAGCTCCTACATAGATGAAAGGCATAAGATAATGTTTGGGGAAATGGTTGTTATTTTTCGTGTGAACATACAGACATGCCAACTCTCCCGATTTAAGCGGGAGACTCCCGATTTTTCCTTCTTACGTTCTTGATGAACTGTTCAAATTGTGTACTTAGCTTAACATGTTAATAAAGTGTGACATTCATTAAAAATTGGCAAAGTGTCATAAAGGGATTAAGGTGCCATGCAAATATTGTGGTAATTAAAAGTGATTACTTCGTGATACACTTCTAAAAATCTCCCGATTTTTCATTTTTGAAAGTTGGCATGTCCTCCCGATTTTTCATTTTTGAAAGTTGGCATGTCTGCATCACCTTTGGACATTTCTCCATCTCCATCCTTAACCATAGTAATGGTCTCTGAACCATACGAGCCCATATGTGAGTTGTAGTACTGTACAGGGTAAATACTAGGGCAATTTTCGAAAAACAAGAGGAATTATGAGGGCCTGAATGTTGCTGTTGCAGACATGCCAACTCTCCCGATTTAAGCGGGAGACTCCCGATTTTTCCTTCTTACGTTCTTGATGAACTGTTCAAATTGTGTACTTAGCTTAACATGTTAATAATGTGTGACATTCATTAAAAATTGGCAAAGTGTCATAAAGGGATTAAGGTGCCATGCAAATATTGTGGTAATTAAAAGTGATTACTTCGTGATACACTTCTAAAAATCTCCCGATTTTTCATTTTTGAAAGTTGGCATGTCCTCCCGATTTTTCATTTTTGAAAGTTGGCATGTCCTCCCGATTTTTCATTTTTGAAAGTTGGCATGTCTGCATAATGTAAGAGGTGTCAATGTAATTCCTTTATTTACATACAGATTTACATATTCCTTTTCTTTTTTATCCACCTCCATTATATCTTTGTGATGTAGTTGGTGCTCTTCTGTAAAGTAAGAGGACGGGACTTTGCAACAGGAGGGGATGGGATGAAATTTTTGCTCATTGCCTCAAGAAATACTTTGATGATTTATATTGTTGTTCCTCTATACTAACTTTTTCAGTTTAAATAGGAATAAACCTCCAATTCATTATCAGAGTGCTTGTCAGGAATGTATGCCTTTTTGATAATTAATCATGCAAAATCAACACTTGTAATTCTGGTATTTCTTATCCTGTGTGCAGGAGTTATTTTTGCGCCCTGTACTTACTCCGAGTCTTTCCAATCTTTCTCATTTTTTAATTCATAGTAGCAGCAGTGTGCCAAATAATATTGTGATACCATGTCACATTACATATAATATTTTTTGCCCCATTTGTGGCAATTATAGGGTTCTCGCGCGGTCAGGTAGGAATAATGCCGTGATATCAGGTAATACTGTTTATTGCAGCAAGAAGTGCAAGTACAATAAGAAAGTTCCCTTGCTGAAGCGGCAGACGGACTCGGTGTGGTCACTCCGGTGGACGCGCGCATACTCCCCGTCCGGGTAATTTTCGCTAGGCCATTCTGGTCACTGCCGCTCGGCCCTCTAGGGCAATTGCGGACAATTGAGAGTCGAGGCGCGAACGCGTCGTCGCAATTGCGGACAATTGAGAGTCGAGGCACGAGCGCGTCGTCTGTCGCTACAGCAATCTTTGTGCAATAGACATTAATGTGGCTGATAATAAATTCAATGCCAATTAATATTTCATTAGATTAAGGTATTTTGGGTTGTGTTGGAATGGTTAAATAGATATTTGTTATGATCAATTTGGGGTTTAAATTTTTGCAATACATTATAGTTTTCATTGACATTTAATTGTAGTTTTCAAATATGAGTTAAATTAAAAAAATCAACAGCAAATGATAATGATTCTGTTTAATGATTTACCAACCCAAGTAATTGAGCCTGCATGATCTGCCTAGCATTTAATATGATGATACTTGGTATTGCTTATTTCTAAATGCTGGCCTGACTTAAAATTGATCTTGTCATTGTCTTTTCAAAAAAAGAACAACTCTCCTGCACCCCTTTTGGGGCCACTAAAATGCAGTTGCTACAACTTGTTTCATTGTTCCTTCTTTATTTAACGAAAAGGATTTTTTAATTTTTTTATGATAAAATAGTCAAAGGGTAAAATATATTGCAGTAAAATAAGTTAGGAAAATAAAGTATTAAAAATGTAATTGTTATGACTTTGCCAAAAAATTTATTAAAATATTGGTAAAACAAGCAACATTTAAATTGATTAATGATGAACATCTTCTAGAATATATAGACTATTGAGTTAAAATATCTCTTATTCCTGCTCTAAGTATTTTTAATATAAGCCTGTCAATTGTAATTGATTTATTTTGTGCTTTTGAGAGGAAGCAGCAGAATGAAATTAAACGTTTCCCAAGTAAATGAATTTTTTCCTTATATGTTATATATCTTTTCTCATGCACAATTGTTCTATAAACTATTATAAAGTAATCAATAGGGTACAAATGTTGAGATTGATGATAAAGGCTAAATAGTTGTCAGCAAGTCAGCCCTCATTCCTACCTAGGGTGCATTTCTCTCATTTGAAATCTACGTTGGTATTTTATTCTTTCTGATATTCACTCACTTCAGTTTTTGACTCATAGTGGGAGCAAACTCAAGAACTGACAATTTCATGCTAAAATTAATTTATGAAGATTTGTCAAAATTTGTCAAAACGTCAACAGTATCCTTAAGGAAGTAGATTCATTTAATTTTGCGACCTTCTAGAGTAGTTTTTGGCAGCATGGGCACATAGCTATTAGGAAGGTGTCTTCAATCAGCTTCACTGGGATTTCGGATTTAGCTCAACATGATACCTATGGACACCAACTGTTGGAAAGACTAGGTTTCTGTTTCAGGTTCTGTTTAAGGATATAGTTATTTTTATGTTAATTTTCTCACTAAAAGGCTATAATTATTCATCGTACAAATTAATGGTATTACATGATAGTATTAATCATAAGAAATATTATTCTTTTATTTTGTTTACTATACTATTCTATACTATACTGTTTACAATATATTTTTGTTTGTATACACTATTCTTTTGTTTTTGTACGAGGGTCATCCGGAAAGTAGTACCCGTTCGTGAAATAAAGACACAAAAGTAAATATTAACAAACATAAAAAATTTTATTTGAAAGAGGATACTTTAAGCTACTTCTCAACATAATCTCCAAGCAAATCAAGGCATTTGTCATAACGTGTGACAAGTTTCTGTATTCCTGCTGCATAGTCCTTCGCCGCCAGCTCATTGAGATACAGGGTCACTCCTTCTTTAAGTTCTTCATCGCTGTCAAATCTTTTTCCTGCCAAAAAGTCTTTAAGCTTTGTAAAGAGATGAAAATCTGAAGGGGCCAAGTCCGGGCTATACGGTGGATGGTCGAAAGTTTCCCATTTGAATTGCTGCAAAAGTATTTGTGTTATCCCAGCTGCATGAGGCCTGGCATTGTCATGAACGAGAATGACACCAGTAGACAATA
This sequence comes from Hetaerina titia, assembly GCA_037158775.1. Lineage (NCBI taxonomy): Eukaryota > Metazoa > Arthropoda > Insecta > Odonata > Calopterygidae > Hetaerina > Hetaerina titia. Next base: position 2,498,332 of record JAVFHJ010000014.1, on the reverse strand, counting down.
GACCTCGCCGCCGATTTTGTATTGCCCACCATAATTTCTTTAATGTTTCACAATACGCATTGGCATTAATAGTGTCTCCACGGGCCATAAAATCAATAAGCAATACACCTCGTCGATCCCAGAAAATGGTTGCCATGAGTTTCCTGGTGGACAGAACTGTCTTGAATTTTTTTGGTTTGTTTGGTGAATGAGCATGATGCCACTCCATTGACTGTCGTTTACTCTCAGGTGATGCATAAGAAACCCATGTTTCGTCAACAGTAATTATGCGAGTCAAGAAAGAGTCTCCTTCATCAGAATAACGTCCCAAAAATGTCAGTGCTGCAGCCATATGCTTGGTTTTGTGCTCATCTGTAAGCATGCGAGGGACCCATCTTGCACAAATTTTTGCATAATGCAGATGGTGTTTAACAATTTCATGAACAATTGTTCGAGAAACATTGGGAAAATGCTCACAGATGTCATCAATTGTGACGTGCCGATCGTTCCTCACGAATTCGTCAACTGAGCTCACCAGTTGGTCTGTAATGACAGACGGTCTCCCCGAACGCTCATCGTTGTGTGTGTTCCCCCTCCCCATGTTGAAGTTGCGACACCACCGCCGAACAGACGACTCGTCCATTACATTGTCTCCATACACCTCCTTTAATTGGCGATGAATATCACATGGGCGAACGTTTCTTGCATTGAGGAATTTAATCACTGCCCTCACTTCACAACTGGCGGCATTCTCAATTGTTTTAAACATTGTAAACAATCACAGAAACAACACAGGCAATGCTAGCGTCACGCAACTTGGCTCAGAGAAGCCAGACAAGCCACTGAAGCTATCTGACCTCGTCCAGCGGCTACTCGCGTCATCAGCACTTCATGCGGCATGAACGGGTACTACTTTCCGGATGACCCTCGTAGGTATAATATTGACAAATTGCTCATTCCTCTATGCTGCATATTACTCCATGGTATCAATTGAATAGGAGAGATTTCAATTGAAATGAACTTCTCTTGGCAATAAAAATTATCTGTTAAGAATTTTTTTTAAATATATCACTAAAATTGTTTCTATTTTTAAGAATACTTGCTTTGCAAAATATTCACATTGCTGCCTTAAGAAGGCTGCTAAATTGAGACTAACAGCAAGAAAATGAGACCTAAAATATATAGTAAAACTCCAAAGTACATGTAATAACCGAAACTTTAATACACATAATGTATTACAACATGCCTTCTCCAAAGAAAGATAAATTTTTTTAAATGTAATATCAATCGATGTGAGGGTTTCATTGCTAAAGAAACATCTTTGCTTTTATAATAATTTGATTACAACTAAGCCCATATGCTTACTTGTAATCAATCTATAATGGCTTAGTTTTAAATTAAAATATAAAAGGAATATACTTGTGAGATGGGAGGTTTAAATTATGACCACGATTCATTAACCCTTTGCACTGGGGTGCCTTTTTCCTCAATTTCCTTAGGATACTCGGGATTAAATTTTTTAAATACCCCATGTTTACTAAGCGTGGCACTAGAATGAAAAACTGGAGTTTTCTTCATACAAACTAATTTCATTGGATCTTTTGACATAATTATTGATAAATTAATTGATAAACCATAATTTAAACAAAAATTTGTCATGGTATGATATTTTTGAAAGGATTCAGAAACATGAAGACTTGGTTTTTCCTTCAAATGTCTCACAGGTATATATATAAATATCATCTCTCTCCTTCCACCTTTGATTTTTCCGTTAGAGCAAACTGCACAATCTTTTACGATTTTTGTTAGGGTGAGGTGTGATTATATGGAGTTTCCCATCTAAACGTTGCCTGCTTGTGGGTGGTAATCTAACCCTGGAAGTTTGTGACACATCTCGGAATTCTTCAACGAGATTGTGTAGTGGTTTTGTCATAAATTTCACATGCAAGATCGATTTTTCATTTTTTCTTTGTTGGCATTATTTGTACAATATATATGAATTTACACCCTCCTCCTCAAGATTCCTGATTATGCAACAGATAGAAAGAGAATGTTTGATGAGACAGCTGACACTTGGAAGAAAAAGGAAATGAAAGTGTCCAAACTAGAAAGCAATGAACTCTACGGACCCCTGACTGAGGTCACTTTACATTCTGGCGATCTGTTTTGCGGACACAGATCATCTCTCAAAGGCATTGCTTTACATTTAGCTGATCTCCAAGTAATGAAGGGCAAACAATGCAAATGAAAACGAGCTTACAACATAGCAAAGAGATAACAACAAACATCTCCGTAGATGGTGGCGTCCTTTGGAGATGGTATTTATGTCGAAGATGACATGGGTCGATACAATTCTTTTATGAAACAAGCCATGCTATTAATTAAGCCTTATTATACTTGTCCTATCGTGCAGATGATTACAAGTAAAGTTATTAAGAAATATGGACAGAAATCTCAATTCCCCTCACAGTGATACTACATGTCAAGTGTGGGTTGACATATGAGCTGATGCCGCTGTTATACGTGTCGAGTCACACTCAACATGAAAGTGCAAAAGGTTAAGTAGTTCGGGTGGCAGTCAACCAAATTGGTGAATAGTATTCTAAAATTGTGATGACAACCAAAAAATACTGCCGTAGGGGCTAGAGGATTATGGACATCAGTGTGATGGAAAAGTAGGCATTGTATTGCCATCGCTCACCCAACAATCCTTTGAATATCCTGTGGAAAGGTGAGCTTAACATAAAAAAATTATTAGTAATAGAAAAACTAATATTAGGAATATACTAGTATAATAGTATACTTTTCTTGGGGCAATAAGAAAAAAGTCACATGTATTGCTGTTGCCTTACACATAAGCATCAAATACATTGTAGAGAAATATTAGATATGGAATTATTAAGAAAAAAGTGAAACTCAAAAAATGCACCTCTACAGTTAATAAATGGATGGTATTGACACCTCAGACTTGATGATTAGCTCCTGCATAGATGAAAGGCATAAGATAATGTTTGGGGAAATGGTTGTTCTTTTTCGTGTGAATATATGCATAGTTACAGGCTTATTGAAATTATAATGATAATAATCAAGCAAAACAAATAAGACTTCAAAGAAATCATTATTAGCAGAGACACTGAAGTCTGATTAACTAATGTAATCAGAGAGCGTGGTAACTAGAGTGTAATTTATCAGTCCAATGAAATTTATTAAAGAAACTATCAGGTAAGACAGGAAAAATGCAACATTTGGAGTGGTAAACTTAGTCAGAAAAGGTGTAGACCCACAACTGAGATGTATTAAACATGAAAAAGTCATCCATTAAATTTCCATGATTTTGCAGTCCAATTGTAAAAGTTTGAATGAAAATGGGGACTCATGAAATCACAGTACGGGGAAGTAAATTTAAAGTTATGCAATTTCATATAATTTGGCTATATTTTATTGATTATTTCCTTACAAGAACATTGATTTTTTTAAGGAAATGTAGTCCAATTAATATTTTTGGTGAATTTTGTTGATATTTTTGTGCATTGTCCTTTATGCTGGTGGTCACAATACTTAATAACACAAAAATGGGATCCAGATTTGAGAACACATTCATCCAGTTGCCACCACGAGATGCTATTGACACTAAGAAGGTTAACCACCAATTGTTGTATCTCAGCAGAGTGTGGCAAAAGTGAAGACACAGCAGAGTGCCAAAGTTTCCTTACCTTGTGCCTGCAACAATTTCCCTCTGTCCTTGTTTATCCTGGGAATTGTCAGCATCACACTTTCTTAATGTCCTCTTCCTCATCAGGGAAAACATGTGATTCTACATCTTGTGAGTATTCCTGCACAATCAGACATGCCAACTCTCCCGATTTAAGCGGGAGACTCCCGATTTTTCCTTCTTACGTTCTTGATGAACTGTTCAAATTGTGTACTTAGCTTAACGTGTTAATAAAGTGTGACATTCATTAAAAATTGGCAAAGTGTCATAAAGGGATTAAGGTGCCATGCAAATATTGTGGTAATTAAAAGTGATTACTTCGTGATACACTTCTAAAAATCTCCCGATTTTTCATTTTTGAAAGTTGGCATGTCCTCCCGCTTTTTCATTTTTGAAAGTTGGCATGTCTGCACAATTAATCACATACATAGTAGGTAGCATTGGAGCTTGACCATGTCATATTCAATGCTACAAGGGTGGTGCCAAAAGTAACAAACCCAATAAAGAAAGCAGAAAAATTTAGGAGAGAAAATGCATTTACATTTTATCATTATAGCCTTTCACGCTTATACCCTTCTCCCAGTGATGTTCAATAAGATTGATACACTTTTTATAATAAGAATTGTCTTCTTCTTCAAATAAGAATTAACTGCCTTCGATTACTTCTTTACATTTTGAAAGTCTTTGAATTATGATCCCTTTTTTTCGAGTTTTTGCAAACAGAGAATTACTGAAAAGGGCTAAATCTGGTGAATTAGGTGCATGAGACAGCAATTCCAACATTCACTAAAAAATGTTGGCCGCTACAATAACGGATTTGCAAGCTGGTGCATAGAATTAATGAAATAACATTTTCTTTTTGGACAAATTCGGACACTTTTGAATGAATTCTTCATCCTACCATTGCAATATGTTTGTGTAATGCTCGCTGTTGACGGTATTTCCTTTATAAAGATAGTCTATGAAAACGTTCCTACCCACATCCAAAAACACAGACCCAATGACCCTGCCTGCCAAAGAAATGGTATTTGCCTTCTTAAGAGCCTGTTCTCCCATTTGAAACCATTCTTTTGATTGTTCTTTTGTCTCGGGCGTGAAGAAATGAAACTATGTTTCATCCATGGTTATGAAAGGGTGACACTATTATGCTTTGTTTCTGTGAAACTTAGTTAAACACTCAATTGAAATATCATCATAATAGGTTTTGCTCAAATGTGACCAAACCTGACACCAATATTGCACACAGCTTTCTCATATCCGAATTTGTGATTAATATGTGATGTACCACACTTTTTAAAATGCCTTCCATGTTTGCTAGCTCATAAAATTTCATTCGATTATTATTCAGTATCAATTTTTGGATTTTCTTTGCTATTTCTAGAGTCTTCACCTTGTTTGGTCAACCAATGCAATGGTACTGTTATACATTGAGTGGAACATGGTGAAGCAGCCTCATGACTGTTAAATATTCACTTTTGTTCCATGCCAATCCATTTCACTCCCCTCAGTATTTCTCCTTCAGTGATGTAACCCTGTTGTAATGCCACCGGCAAATGTAAAAACAAAATGGCAAGTACATAGTTTTGGTTGCTAAATTGTCAATGTCATCTCCGTACCTTTGAATGACACTATTTTCTTTATTGTAAACATTAGTTCTGATATAAGGTTTGTTTCTTTGTCACAGTATAGTCAGCAGGCATGTCATTTTGCAGGTGCTTTGGACTAATGTCATTTAATAATAGGAGCCATATGAATTCATCTTTTCAGCTTCCTTTGGCCCCTAGAAGTCCTCCCTCACTCTAGCACTTCCTCATCTCTTTTCCTTTCTGTCCCCTTGACCTGACTGGAGGCATTGTCATGGTGTTACAAGTCGAAAAACATAATTCATACCGAAGAAAATCTTTCAACTCAGACTGCCCAGCACAATCTGGAAACTGACTGGTTTGGAAGGGAAGACCACCCTCCATGTTTCTCAGCTGGATTTACTGTGCTGGCACGGATTGTTACCTAAATGTAAATAATGGGCATTACTCTTATATTGGGCTTCCCAGACTGCTCAGAGCAAACTGGCAACTACAGGGTTCGTCCGGAAAATAAGTTTATGATGCTCATTGTCTTTTTTGACAAAAGGGGAGTCGTACACTATGAATTTGTACCTGAACGACAAACTGTAAATGCTGCATTTTACGTCCAAGCGCTCGACAGGCTTCGAAAACGAGTCACCCGCATCCAGCCAGCGATCAAAAACATCTGGCGACTGCATCACGAAAATGCGCCGTCTCACACCGCCCTTGTTGTGTCGGACTTCTTGGCCAAGCACGGCGTGGCAACGCTGCCGCACCCGCCCTACAGCCCCGACTTGGCACCACCGGACTTCTTTCTGTTTCTGGGCTTCAGAGAGCACTTAGAGCAAACTGGCAACTAGGTGCATTAGATGTCAAGTCCCTCTATCACATTTTTCAACTGGTTTAACCATGCTGCTATTATTAGTTACCTCAAGGTAAAATCATGTGCATTACCTTCATTATGGATCCCTCAACTCGCTCGGGGCAAACTGGTAACTGGCTGTTATTCTACTGCCTCAACTAATATTCCCAATGATGACACAAGTAAGAATTTGAGTTATGGTAACTGTGAGACTCAGCCCAAGCAGTCATGTGTTGTGCCTGGCAAGGCAAGGCAAGGCTTCCTTGGTCATCATCCCGTGAAACCCTTGAAAGGGAAAACTTGCAGCAGTAGGACAGAAGACATAGAAGAAAACAAAAGTAGTTAGAATAGGAACATGAAATATTAGTACAATGTTGTGGACTGGCAAATTTGAGGATATTAAGAGAGAGATGGAAAGAGGTCATATAGATGTTTTAGGTCTATGTGAGGTGAGATGGAATGAGGGTTCGAATGCGATGGTAGGTAAAGGAAGCAATTGTGAAAAGACTATGGGTTAGGCAGGAGGAATGAACGCGGGGAGAAATCAATTGAATTATGCAGGAAACGGGTTAGTTATCATCAACACATGGTTTGACCACCAAAAAAGGCGTAGGTATACATGGAAAATGCCAGGTGACTCAGAAAGGTATCAGTTAGATTATACTATGGTTAGGCAATGGTTTAGGAGCTATGTGATAAATTCGCAGTTTCCCGGGAGCAGATGTGGACTCTGACCACAATTTATTTGTTATGAAATATTGCGTCCATTTCAAAAGGATGCGACGGGTTAGGAAGTGGAATGTAGGAGCATTAAATAGATTAACAAGGAAGGGGTATCACCAGGGTGTAAATAAAATGATGGATGATGATAAAGAGCTGAGTACTATCAAAGAAAAATGGGAATGTGTAGAAGAAAGTGATATCATAAGCTGCAAAAGACATTATAGTAACCGTCCATGGGAAAAGGATAAGGAAACCATGGGTCATGGATAAGATGATTGCATAAATTGAGACAGGCCACAAATAACACAGAAGAAGCATGCTTGAAAACACAATGTTAGGGTATTGAAAGTTTAGAGAGGAAGGGTCAAATTGGTGCACTATACATCAAAGTTGAGTTATTATCAGGAAATAAGAAGGCATGGTCTGTGCTAACAGTTAAAGATAAGTGGGGTAAGATAGTAGTGAACATATAAAATATCCATGAAAGATGGAAGGATTATATAGAAACACTGTATTGTAGAAAACTTAGGACAATGAGGTTATATATAGAAAAGGAACATGACGTAATAGAAGATAGCTTAGGTCCAGGCATACTCGACGATGAAATAGAGAGGGCATTAAAGGAAATGAAAGCAAATAAGGCCGTGGGGGTGGACAATATACCTGTAGAACTGTTGAAATGTTTAGGAAAATGTGGGGAGAAGGCCATATATGGACTGATTCGTAGTATCTATGAGGAAGGAATCTGGCCAGAAGATTTTGTGAGATCATTATTAGTTCCTATTCTAAAAACTATAAAGGCTTCGTCATGTGAGGACTACAGAACAATAAGTTTGATATCCCATGCAGCTAAAGTTATTCTCAGGATCATCAACAAAAGGATAGAGTGTAGGGCAAATGATTACTTAGGGGATGATCAGTTTGGGTTCAGGAACTGGAGATGCATGCATGATTCCATTGCAGTAGTGAGATCACTAATTGAAAGAAGAATAGAGGATACAATCTGGACTTATATGCATATTTCGTGGATTTCAAACGGGTATTTGATAAAGTAAATATTGAAAAACAAATATGTGTGTTGCAGAAAATAGGAATACGGAGGATGGCCTCCCATTCCAAACCAGTCAGTTGCCTATTTGTACTGGGCAGTAACTAGTTGGCCTTTTCATTCTCACTTAAGAACATTTATATACCATACCTAATGGTGAAAAAAGCATTTTTTATATATTAATGATATCTTTGCTACATGCCAACAAGGTTGGATAAAGTAATAACTTTGACAAATTTCAAGAAACTGTCATAGTAACTTTAACGGAGTCACCCGCTATGTGTGCATTATAATGCAACCATTCTTAACATCTTGTCATTCTTAACATCTTCAGTCATAACATCTTGTTCCTTTAAAGCCCCCAAAATTTCAGAGTGTAAGAGGACATTTCGGTAGCTTAAGTGGTTAAAGCACTCGCCTGGATATCGAGGGATCCGGGTTCGAATCCCGGTCAAGGCGAATGATTTTTACTCTCTGAAATGGTTGCATTATAATGCACACATAGCGGGTGACTCCGTTAAAGTTACTGTTACAGTTTCTTGAAATTTGTCTGAGGTATGAACAGCCTAAGTGTTTGAAATTGGCTTTATTAATATCGTGGACTGTGGCGCGTCGCGCACGACTACGAATGCCTGTGACATTGTATGTACGGTATTTCGTCATAACATCTTGTTCCTTTAAAGTCCCCAAAATTTCAGAGTGTAAGAGGACATTTCGGTAGCTTAAGTGGTTAAAGCACTCGCCTGGATATCGAGGGATCCGGGTTCGAATCCCGGTCAAGGCGAATGATTTTTACTCTCTGAAATGGTTGCATTTAATTTCTTTGATATGATTTTGGAAAATATTTTCATACCTGGGAATTTATCTTACCTGTCACCGATTAAACCTGGAAACATTCAAGGGATAATCAGGAATACATTCTAAAAACCAAAAACCTTCTTATTTAGAAGATATTACTTTCTTTCCTTTTTCTATGCATTATTCACTTTGTGGATAAGATGACACTACAGCCTTTTGCATAGATTATCCACCTCATCACATGACCATTGTCTCCAAAGCAGCTCTGGGAGACTGAAGGTAGAATGTATTACTTTGTCCAGGGATTAGGTCTTTTAAGTTTTTCCTTGGTCAGCTACTGTATTTTGGAGGATTTATCTGATTTTTCTATGAATTTGAGTTACTCAATGGACCACTGTGATAATTTTCTGTATTAATTTGGGTAGTAATGAGAGGGACATGACGTACAATGGGGAAAACACATACGAGAAATATGCGGTCGTGCTAATAAAAAATTGGGATTTGTGAAAAGAGTGCTAGGTAAATGCGACGAAAAGGTGAAAGAACGATGTTTCCTTGCCTTGGTCAGGCCCCACCTAGAGTATGCTGCCAGTATATGAGATCCTCATAACATAAATTTGGTTTCGGAATTAGATCGAGTTCAGCGGAGGGGGGCTAGATTTGTCAAACATTGTTATGACCAACTCAGCAGCGTATCCACTTTGTTAGACAGTTTAGGTTGGGATTCTCTTACACAGCGGCGTTTCCAATATAGATTAAACTTATTAAAAACATTTAAAGATGGGCCCTTTTCCGATGACATCAAGGATATAATACGAACCCCAACGTATTACGGTCGGAGGGATCACGAATATAAGACTAGAGAGATAGACTGCAAGACTGACAGGTTTAAAATGTCATTTTTTCCAAGAACGATAAGGGAACAGAATGCTCGTAGTCGAAATTCCCCAGGACTTAGTTCATTACAATAAGTATTAACGTACAGGTTAGGGACTTCGCGAGGATGTGTATACATGTGTGTATGTATGTATGTATATGTATGTGTGTATATATACATATATATATGAATATATATATTTTTTTTTTCCTACAGGTTCCCCCCACCTTTCCTCACCTAACTCCCAACCCCCTCAACCCTTACCCTTCCCTCATGGTGCTACACCCCCTGCCACACACCTTTTTGGTGGCTCGCAGGGTACTTATGTAGATGTAGTACAATTCTGAAGAAGATCAACATATTTCATTCAAACTTTTTTGTTAGACCACTAAATTCACAGAGTACCTGTTTAAATGTGTGGGTGCTTTTCTTATCTTAAGCCCATTTGTTTATATTTGTAGAATTTCCATGTCACATAAATGATGGTTATAATTGTTGGCCTTAGTAGTAATTAATGATTGGTGTTTTTCAGTTTTACAAAAGGAATAATGTTAGTAGTAACTATTTGTGAACCAATCAAGATTTAAGAAAATATAGATTTAATAAGGACTGTTACTCTAGAATATATTGTACACTCTAAAGCAACCTGGGATCCAAGGCAAAGTTCTTTTTGGGAGAAATGATTAGCTTTGTTAATAGTTGTGTTTATACCTGTACTTCATTTCTTCACAACTCATTTTGTTAGTGTAAATAATGCGGTCATGTAATGAAAATCATTTCAAAGGCCTTAAAGTTGTAATCCCTTTTAGGGTCCAGACATTAGTGGAAGGTATACAAAATGACTTGGCCAATAACAAATGTTCATATTACAATTGTAGGTTTGCCTCTTTGGTTGACTTCATTCAATGGAATATTTTATATTTTCACACTTATGAAAAGTATTGATCTGAAAGTTAGACTAACATTAAAACTTGATACGAATGACATTAAGTTAAGGGAATAAATCATGAATAAGAGTAATTTAATATGTAGTTATGAATACAAATGTCATACAATGTCTTTTCAAAAATATTTCAATAAATACTTATTTGATAATCTTTTTTAAAACAAATGTATCACCATCAAATTACATCCCTTAGTTCAACCATCCATCATGCTTAGAAGTATGCAGTATAATGCTTCTGAATGGGTAATAATTTCCTTATATATATATAATAATAAATGTCCTTTTTTAGTGGTTTTCTGATATTTACGTAAGAAGTTTGGCAACAATCTGAAGATAAATATTGGTGCATGATCAATGCACCATCACCATCAATGATCAATCACAGCATGTTGTTTTGGAATAAATATTTAGAAACAATCACTGATATGAGAACTCTTATTTCATCCTGATGAATGGATCAAGATTTGTTTATCCATTGTTGAGGTCCCTTTCAAGGCATGTCATACTTTACCCTTCTCATTACCTGAATATAGTTCTAATAATTAAATTTTTACCATTGAGGGACCTATTGAAAATTATAAAGAATTATATTGATAAAGAATAACTGTGAAGAAGATGGCCTTTTTGCCTCTGTCCATCAGTTAACCCTCTTCACACATATTCATATTCATCGTCCTGCAAATAATAAATTTCTGTATTAATAGTTATGCATGGTATAAGAAAGCAAATGAGGCCATGGGAGTAGACAATATTACTGTGGAACTGTTGAAATATTCAGGAAAATGTGGGAAGAAGACTATATAGATGGATTCTTAGTATCTATGAGGAAGAAATCAGATTTTATGAGACCAGTGTTAGTTCCTATTCTGAAAAAGGTAAAGGCTACATCATGTGAGGATTACAGAACATTTACACAACAAATTTGATATCCCATTCAGCTAAAGTTATTCTCAGGATCACCAACAAAAGGATAGAATGTAATGGAAATGATTACTTAGGGGATGATCAGTTTGGGTTTAGGAAGGGAAGAGGTACGCGTGATGCCATTGCAGTAATGACATCACTAATCAAGACAAATATAGAGTACAATCAGGACATATTTGCCTGTTTCATAGATTTTGAAAATGCATTTAAGAGTGAATTGTGAAAAAAGTTAGGGGTCCATTGCAGAAAATAGGAATAGCTTGGAGGGACAGGAGTGTTATTTGCAACCGGTACATGTCTCAGACTGTTATCAGGTGCGAGTGGGGAATGGAGTCCAGATGGGCATTGTTAGGAAGAGGTTTAAGGCATGGTGTGTCCATTATCACCGGTGCTATTCAATTTACCTGTGGAGGAAATGATTAAAGAGGCATTATGGGAAGAACTGGAGGTAGGAATGAAAGTTAGGAAAGGGGAATTCATAAAATCAGTTAGGTTTGCTGATGACCAAGCATTAGTTGCTCAGTCAGCCAATAAGGGGTTGCAAGCATTGATGAGTGAATTGGAGGTTCAGTGTGATAGATTTGTGATATAATTAAAATTCCAATGCCCCACTGCATGCACCACTGCCGCTGACCACTGGTTGATCCCTTTTATTCATTTTTTCCAGGCCCAAAGGACTAACTCCCAAGCCATACCCACTCTTCCTTACATACAATTGCTGCCATAATGGCAACGAATGCATAAATATTAGGAGAGGGGACATGGCCCTGGAGGACCTGTCAGACTGGATTGGCAGCAGAAGGAACCAGCAACCATGTCCCAGAATGTGACTGATCTTCTTTTTTCATCAAATTCATGTACATGTCAAGGAGAATTTTGTCAAGTACAAGGATTACTCCACAGCCATTTTTCAGAGTTAAATGTGGTGGAGTGGTCAATATCCATATTGATACATGAATTATTTAATAGAAATTGGGAAAGTTATTCTAATGTCTGCTACAGTCCTCCTAAAGCTGCAAAGACACAGCTGCATTGATTGAAGTCAGGTTCGGAATGTTAAAGGATTGAGAAATGTTCCATTGTTGGATGACTACCCTGTGTTGCATTGGAGTAGCATCTGTGAACACTGTGATAGATTCTGAGGAATGATAGAAGGAAATACTCCTGTTAAGAACTTCATTCTCTTTTAATTTGGACCACCATAAAATTTTTCATCTAAATACATGCGTAATGAGAAAGTTAGGGAGCCCGAGGATCCAACAGAGCAAGACTAAAAATCCTGCAGTCTTTGCCATGTCAACTGTTCGTAGTTGAGGTATAACTGGGATCATGGAATAGATGCTTCTTCTGGATGCAGGGATGAGCTCTAATGATTGTTACACAGTGTCTATTACTATCCCCTGATATTTAAGGGAATGTGTTAGCACTCTGGTAGATTCTGTCATCTTAACTTGATGACCAAAGTCTTCTTCTAGGTATTTATGATGGATGATACCCAGAAGGCCTACACACAGTGGCGTTTCCAATATAGATTAAACGTATTAAAAACATTTAAAGATGGGCCCTTTTCCGATGACATCAAGGAGATAATACGAACCCCAACGTATTACGGTTGAAGGGATCACGAATATAAGACTAGAGAGATAGACTTCAAGACTGACAGGTTTAAAATTTGGTCATTTTTTCCAAGAACGATGAGGGACCAGAATGCTTGTAGCCGAAATTCCCCAGGACTTAGTTCATTACAATAAGTATTAGCGTACAGGTTAGGGACTACGCGAGGATGTGTATACATGTGTGTATGTATGTATGTATATATATGTATGTGTATATATGTATATATATATATATATATGGAAATATATATATAAATATATATATTTTTCTTATAGGTTCCCCCCACCTTTCCTCACCTAACCGCCAACCCCCTCAACCCTTCCCTCATGGTGCTACACCCCCTGCCACACACCTTTTTCGTGGCTTGCAGGGTATTTATGTAGATGTAGAAAGTATATTAACCATTCATTTAGGTAGCATATGAATTCTATATAAAACTTTTATGCAATAAATTTGACTAAATTGATCACCCCTTGCTGAAGAATAGCAGGGTACATGGAATGGTGTGAATGTATAAGATAGAGCATTATATTTTATTCTGTAGATTTTCTAATGCTCATAGTATATTGTAACCCTCACTTGATTTAGGTACATGAGAGCAGTAGAGATCTCTCCAAAGAATGACATTCTGGATTGCAGTAGAACCAGGAAGTAGGTTGTCACATGGGGTTACTCGTGATGCAAATGGGGAGTAAGTGGGTTTGAACAGGGAAGTGGCTATCTTAGATGTAATGCTGTTCACTTTTGGGTGGTATTTCCTAAATTTAATGAGGTGAACAATGGTCAAGGTACCTGGATCTTTTTCTTTGTTCCTGGATTTTCTCAATATTTTCTGGGAGTGGTTTTGCAAGATCCTTGGAGACACTGTCGAGGTCTCGGTTATATTTCATGTGCCTGGGATCCACCAGTGCTGGGCTTCAGTCATCATCCTATGGATTGTCCGCTGCCTCTTCCTCATCCATGTAGCCATTGTTGCCATGCTGGTGCCCCAAATCGTCATCCGATGCCTCTGTGGGGAGGTCCTCTGGGGTCTTGGGCTCTGCCTAGTCACACCACTGGAGCAATGGGTTTTCATCCTTTGAGATGTCTCTCCATGGTTTGCAAGATGGCACCATCAGTAGTTGGGTTGTTGGTGGCCCCTGCCAGCATTGCTTCGAAAGGGCAGCGCAGTCCATGGTTGGTCAGGTGGCCTTTGTGGTGGTTGGTTGCAAGGGTGGTTGACATCCCACAGGTAAGCGCAGAATCTCGGCCTAAACAGATGGCGAGACATGACGAACCTCTGGCCACACATAGGTTGCTACGGTGAGCAGCAGGTGGGTCCTGTTGTACCTGCAGAGTGATATGTTTGTGTTCTGCTGCCATTTGCAGGAAAACTCTACCTCATAGACATCTCAGGGCTATAGACGAGTTTGAAGAGAGATGATTTTTAAGCAAGGTGAAGAGCTAAAATATCTCTTGCCCGGGGGTTCTAAACCTGTCAATAGGGGCTGGTTGCAGGGCTGCAAAAGTTGGGACTTATGTGCTGCGATGTCCTTCTATGAAGTAGCTATGGATTTTGTTAATTGGGTCACTTGGATTTTCAGTGTCTGGATTTGCTCAGTAATGTTCGACTGAGAGGAGATATTGGATTTTTCTTCTTTTAGAATTTCTAAATCTCATTGGATTGTTTGCAAATGCATCTCGCCTGGAAATAGCCCTTCAGAACATGCCCTTTTTGATCAAGTTATGGTGGACATGCCCCGATGCTGCTGGCCACTGGTTGCTCCATTTTATTCTACTTTTCCAGGTCTAAAGGACAAACTGCTAAGTCCCTACTACTACTCTCCCTAATATACACTTGTCACCATTATGGCAACGCAAAGGAACCTTCATTTAGATTTGTTTCAATGAATTGTTTTACAATAAGACAATATTGGTCAGATACCTTGGACATCTTCCAGCAAAATAGAAGTAGGCAAAAATATTCACATCAAAAAATAATGATTAATATAATGATAATATTCCATGACCAAAAATAAATCGGCAAAGGTTTAAACAAATCCACAGAAGCCTTACATTTGATGATGTATTGGACATCAGAAAGGTTGAACATATAAAGTAATCTTTACCAGAGTTAATATGGAATTCATAGTGTGTCTAATGAATATTATCTACTTTTAATTCTTAAAGGCTTAGACAAAGTGTTTGTTCAAATAAAATTATTTGAATACACATAATTATAAAAGAGATTTCACATGTATAATTTTTTATTTAAAAAGTTTACATAATTTTGGAGAAAAGTTGATTGGAATGATTATCCATTCACAAAACTTTAACTTAGGATTTATTATGACTTCCTGGCTATGCGGGCAATTTGTTGGGATGAAATTTTATCACGTCACCAACGAGTCTGGCACCAGCCAAGGGAATTCATAAACTACCGTTATATCATGGACGTATACAGTGATGCCATGCCGTGACCGGTGGCCTGGACAATACCAATTCTCAACTCGATGGAAATTTGGGCTCTGGAGGAAGAAGTACCGATAGTGGAAGCCGAAGCGCTGGCAGTCATTATGGCAGCACATCACGCAGTCAGCATAGCAGAGCCAGATACTGCAATAAATATAGAAGTTGATAACACGGCCGTGATGTACAGTTTTTCCCGTGGCCGGGGGATTGTATTCAATAATGAAAATGTTTTGCTATTGTATATTTCCTTAATAAAAGAATTGTCACGAAATGTGACCTGGAGGTATGTCCCCTCCGAACTTAATCCGGCCGACCGTCCTTCTCGGACCGTCCTACCTCCCTATGCCCGTTCGGCCTCAGATTTGGGGTCCGGATGGGTATATAGGTGGGACGAGGCCTGAGTTGGTCAGTCGATCAAGATTTTGGATAAGGAAGGGGAGATACCTCCGGATCTCTCCGGAGAGAACTCAGACCTCGTCCCACCTATATACCCATCCAGACCCCGAATCCGAGGCCGAGCGGGCATAGAGAGGTAGGACGGTCCGAGAAGGACGGTCGGCCGGATTAAGTTCGGAGGGAACATACCTCCAGGTCACATTTCGTGACAATTCTTTTATTAAGGAAATATACAATAGCAAAACATTTTCATTATTGAATACAATCCCCCGGCCACGGGAAAAACTGTACATCACGGCCATGTTATCAACTTATATATTTATTGCAGTATCTGGCTCTGCTATGCTGACTGCGTGATGTGCTGCCATAATGGCTGCCAGCGCTTCGGCTTCCACTATCGGTACTTCTTCCTCCAGAGACCAAATTTCCGTCGAGTTGAGAATTGGCCTCGTTTATCACGGCACGCGCCCACCGTTGCATAATGGCGGGAGCAAGCGCATGGCCCATAGGAAGACGCGTCCATACGTATGTGTCTCCCTTGTGATAAACGTCGTAATTGTGCCTATGCTGCGGGGCAATAGGCACTTGCCAAAAGGCGTCTTTTAGATCTATCTTCACCGTGAGTGATCCTGAAGGGATGGACTCTAAGGCTTGGGCCGTGGATTTTAATGTGAAGCGTGGCGTGCGTATATACTTCGCCCAAGCCGAAAGATCCTGTATCACTCTGACGCCCCCTCCTGTTTTGGGAATAGCGATGAGGGGGAACGCATTGGTTGCCCGATCCATGGTCAGGATACCTTGGTTCACCAACCATACAATATACTTATCAATAACAGGTGTTGGCCGTGTCGGGATAAACACATTTGGGGCATTTTCTGGTTTAGGCAAGTTGGCGCCATACTGAAATGTCTGCCTTGTTGATACACACACATAAGGAAACCTTCCCGCCGGTGGGAAGAATGGGACGTCCAGTTCTTCCTCCACCAGATGTGGCGGGGGTTGTTCTGTGCCCTCTTTGGCTGGATCCAGTGCCGCTTCCGGTTCATATGGGATGGTGCCTTCTGATTCCGTCATCGTGCCCAATGGTCCCGGGATCCGCCACGCACTGGCTTCCAACTCATGGTCACTATTGCTTTCGGTATCACTTATCGTGTCTTGCTCACTTGCTTCACTGTTTGCCTCACCTGTTTCATTATCATGACTTCATGTGTGGACCCCTCTTCTGACGTCTCATAGCTAGAGATCAGTCTGCCACTCCTCGGGGGCGTCCGGCTCTCCGCTATCCCGGAATAGCAGAAATTCTCCTAGGGCCTGAATAGTAGGCACCCCAGGGCCGCCTGCAGCCGCAGATGGTGTCGGCTGCTGCACCTGCACCGCATTTACTGGTGTACCTGGGTGCGGATCCACGGCCGCCGTCTCGCCAACCACGGCCGAGAAAAGGCGGCTGCTGTTGGGTGTATGTAACGCGATTCTTGGCGGCTGGCTGCTGTGCGGCCGGCTGCCTGTACTGCGGTGGTGGCTGTTGTACCACGATGGTCTGCAGCGGCAGTGGTATAGCGTTGGGCGGTAGTCTCAGCAGGGCATTCCCCAACGCGTCCCCCAACCTCATGGCCGCCTCCCAGCCGTGGGCCTGCACGATGGCCAGGATGCGAATTCTATTGTAGATGATATATCTCGACGTGGCGGGCATGGTAGGCCAGTCAGCGATAAGGCCGAGTAGAGCGTCCAGTTCATGGAGGTCTCGGCGGGTCAGCTTTGGAGAGGCTCGTGCATTTTTAACCTGTTGTGCTAGTTTAAGTACCTCACCGTCATCTTCCGGCGGCTCGATCCACGTGCTGGGACCGTTGTACCGGAAGGACGCAAATGTCAGGTCTTCCGGTGGTGGTAAAGGTGTTGCTGCTCGCTGCTCTTGCCCATGGGTAAGCTGGAGCTGATTCGTTGTACGCCGCAATTCTGCTTGCCCCTGTTTTAACTCTGATAAACTTTGGGTCAAGGTACTGAGTTGAGTCATTACCAGTTGCCAGGGGGGGGGTTCTGATTCCCCCATGCTCAGAATTGGCGAGGGATTCATCTGTTGCGGCGAAGAAGGGTTGGATTGATGTCTGGATGATGATCTAGCATGGGATGTGCTGGGCTGTGGTCCTGGTGATCGTCCTCTCGTCCCTGGCTTGGCTTTTGCCCTCGTTCTGGGGTTGAGCACCGGGCTCGTTGACCGAGAAGACATGTGCGTGGTATGGCAACCGCCGCGAGAGAGAGAGATCCGGAAGTATCTCCCCTTCCTTATCCAAAATCTCGATCAACTGACCAACTCAGGCCTCATCCCACCGATATACCCATCCAGACCCCAAATCCGAGGCCGAGCAATGGAGAGAGAGATAGTTATTCTAACGAATAACTATCATCAAATTTTATCCCAATCTGAGTAATCTTAGGAATTTCAATTATGTCACCTTAGAACTCTTGAGGAGACCAATGTAAGTTTGGAATAAGAACACTGAAATTTATTCATTTGTGTGTTTTCTGGTGATTGCAGAGGGCGCTTTTGTGTTTATATGCCTTAGGACACATTGTGCACTTATATTGCCTTTCTTTAGTGTGTGTCAAATAATGCTTCTTCCGATCACCACCAAAAGTAAATGCCTTTGAGCATATCTCACATTTGTAAGGCCTTTTATCAGTATGTGTCATCATATGCTTCTTCAGATTGACATTTTGAGCAAATGCTTTTTCACATATATCGCATTTGAATGGCCTTTCATCAGTGTGTGTCACGATATGATTCTTAAGCTCACGTTGTGTAGTGTAACCTTTTGAACACATTGAACATTTAAATGGCCATTCTCCAGTATGTGTCATCATGTGAACTTTGAATCTACTCATGTATGGAAAGTTTTTGTTGCACTGTTGGCATTGGTGCTTCTTCTTCAGATCATGCACCAATTTGATATGTCTTGCAATGTCATTTTTACACTCAAAAACCTTCAGGCAAACATCACATGTGAACTGACAAGCATGAGTGTCTGCAGCATTCTTAGCTGGAGCATCATGTCTTTGGCCTATTTGTCAAAGGATGGAAGAATAAAATAATTACCATTGTATATCATAAAATATAATGGTCACAGTTGACAAGAGCAATTGTGACTATTTAATTGGATAACAATGCACTACAAAAAATAAGTTATAAACAAAAATAATTACCAAATCTCATCATATTTAAATGCTGGGCAGATAATTCAGGCTCATTTATATGGGTTTGCAAAATTATTGCAATGAGCCATTCCAGCTATTGAAAAAATTCCAAGTAACTCATTTTAAAACTATTACAACCTGGCAATGAAAACTTAACCCTATTTCAAAATCTTCAGCTTAAATTGATCAAAAAATTATCTATTTTATCATTCCCACACCACATGAAAACCTTGGTGTTAATGAAAAATAATTTGGCACTTAACTTAAATTATTGTACACGTTCGTGGGTTTTCCAAAAAAAAGTGACTATATATATATATGGGTCGCAGTGGTCTAGTGGGTAGAGCGTTGGACTACTGACCGGAGGGTCCCGGGTTCGATTCCCGGGCAAGGCACTTTGGGCACCTGCAGCTCCACCACCCAAGCTAGTTGATTTTTCAAGTACCAGATCTTCCTGGGAAACCATAACCGGCACAGGGAAAGGAACTGGCCCCCCTACCCTGATGTGTGAATATTCACACGCCGTATAGGCTTGGTACATGCACTGTATATATACGTAAGTATAGTGATATATACATAAGTTATATATACATATAGTATATATACATAAGTTATGTATATATATAGTATGCACTATATATAGTATGCACTATATATATACATAAAAACCATAAACACAGTAATCAACCTGAAGGTCAGTTTAGTAGGTGATGGTAGAGCTCACCCATGTACCATGCCCAACGGCATGTGAATATTCACACATCAGGGTAGGGGGGCCAGTTCCTTTACCTGTGCCAGTATATAGGTTATGGTTTCCCAGGAAGACCTGGTACCCAAAAAATCAACTAGCTTGGGTGGAGCTGCAGGTGCCCAAAGTGCCTTGCCCAGGAATCGAACCGGGGACCCTCCAGTCAGTAGTCCAACGCTCTACGTACTAGACCACAGCGACCCGATCTATTGCATATATATAACCACAAATGGAGCATAACACTTTTAATGCAATATGAATTGTTATTTGGCTTTCTGCTGCTACTACGAGCAGACATGCCAACTTTCAAAAATGAAAAATCGGGAGGACATGCCAACTTTCAAAAATGAAAAATCGGGAGATTTTTAGAAGTGTATCACGAAGTAATCACTTTTAATTACCACAATATTTGCATGGCACCTTAATCCCTTTATGACACTTTGCCAATTTTTAATGAATGTCACACTTTATTAACATGTTAAGCTAAGTACACAATTTGAACAGTTCATCAAGAACGTAAGAAGGAAAAATCGGGAGTCTCCCGCTTAAATCGGGAGAGTTGGCATGTCTGTATGAGTTAAGGAATGAAGAAGAATGGAAAGACTTGGAGGTAGTAAACGAATGAAAATATATCATGAATACAGAATACGAAATACCAAAACTACATGTATTCATGTTGTATGTTTAATACTGAAAAAGGCATATACTTCTGACAATGACTCTGATATGGAATTGGATGTTTATTACCAAAAGAGATGAAAGAAATAAGTAGAGGACCAATCTTCAAAACGGAAGTATATTCTTGGGGAAATAGGAATAAATCCCACATATCCCATGTTAATTTTTTGAATTCAAGTACCAAAAACATTGCAAGGAAATGATAGAGGTTTTAACACAAAGTATGGTGAAAATGCAAATAATTGATCTGTCAAATTAATCAAAGGATGGCATTGGCACCTCTGACAAGATGTTAGGTCTTATGTCAATGAAAGGCTTTATAAGATGCTTGGGATTAAGTTATTTTTTGTGAGATACCAGATATTGTTCTCAACTCATACGATCTAAAATTAGAACTCTCAAGTTAAAGAAAGAACACGCTTCAGAAATCCTCGAGTATACCCAAAGCCCTGGATGCAGATTGGCTAATATAAACAGTATTTTAATTATACTGGCAGTTTTATTGATCAGTACACTGACACCTTGAATAAAGAATCATCCATGCAGGAGAGAAAGAAATGCATTGTTTTTAGTGATTAACGTGATCAGGACAGGCATAGATCGTGAACTGTCAAATGTAATGAATTGTGAAAAAGGCATCCATGGAATGTTTTCGATTCAACATTGGTGTCATGTGAGAAGTCCAATTGTAAGATTTTGAAGGGAAATGGGACTGAAAACATGACAGTATGTCACAGTGATGAAAAATTATGCAATACACTTCATTTGGATTATTTTTTATGAATTTTGCTGTAAATCAACTCATAAATAATACTTTCTTATATTGTAACACATTTTCAAACATGTTCTTTTGTGATACTTACATCATCCTGTTTCCAAATTATTATAATATTTCAGTGAACATTTCAGTCAGAAATAAAAACATATCAACCCAGTTATTTCCATAAAATGGGAGTGGCACTAAGAACATCTTTCACCCATAGTTCTGTTAGACCAGAATGTAGAAAAATAAAAACACAGCAGAGTCTGAGCCCTCCTTACCTTGTGCCTCCAACAATTCCCTTCCAAGTCCTTCTTTCATCTGAGGAATTTGAGCATCATATACTTCTTCTTTGTGCACTTCCTCATCATAGGACGAATGCCATTCTATATTTTCTAAATGGCCCTGTAAAATCACCAAAAACATTATAAACAGAGAGCCTATCAATGTAAAAATAAACAAAATGACCAACAAACAATCACGCATTTACAAAATTATTATTACATGGTAATCGGAGTTGATGACAGGGACGTGAGTAGGGATGTTAAGACAAGACTCGGAAAAACTCTGATATGGAGGGTAGCTATGTACGGCACGGAAACGTGGTCACTGAAGCAGGAGGATAGACGTAGATTGGAGGCTTTTGAAATGTGGGTGTGGAGAAGAATGGAGAAGGTGAAATGGACCGAAAGGAAAACAAATGAGGAAGTACTAGAGATGGTGGGTGAGGAGAGGGGTTTGTTGGGAGAATTCCTATGGAGGCAGATGAAAAATTGATGGAAGGCGTATTGAGCGGTAGTGGAATGTTGAAGAGGGTAATAGAGGGGAGACTGTTGGGCAAGCAAGGTAAGGGCAGGAACAGGATAGGGATGTTGAACGGGATGAAGGAAGTGCACAGAGATGAAGAGGGACCTGATATAGATTAGTTTGCTAGGTGGGGAGTCAAAATGTTTATTTGATAGTTGTGTCCATCCAAAAACCTACCTTAAACGGTAGATTACCTAATATTAATAATAGTAATCTACTCATTAAGATAGGTTTTTGGATGGACATAACTATAATAAACATTTTGCAACTCCAACATAAAACCCAACCCAAGAACCTACTCTAAGTCAGGTCCTTGTTCATCTCCATGTACTTTATTTTTCCCTTTAACCCATAAGCCTTCCTATCCTTTTCCTGCCCTTCATCGTTTGTCTAACATTCTCCCCTCGATTACCATCTTCAACATCCCACTGCTGCTAAATATGCCTTTTATCCATTTTTCCTGCCTCTATAGGATATCTCAAAAAACCACTCTCCTTGCCCACCATCCCTAGTACTTCCTCATTTGTTTTCCTTTTGTTCCAATTCACCTTGTCCATTCTTCTTCACACCCACATTTCAAAAGCCTGCAATATGCCTCTTCCCTCCTCCTCCCCTGTCTATCCTCCTGCTTCAGTGACCATGTTTTCATGCTACACATAGTTATGCTCCATATCAAAGGTTTGACAAGCCTTTTCTTCACCTCCTCACTCACATTCCCATCAGCAACTCCCTCCTTGACAAAGCCTCCTTGTCTAATATATTTAATTTCTTTATCTCTCTACTACTTTAAACATGTTGGCCCAAAACTTTTCTGAGGTACTGTTTCACCTGATCTATATTTTTTCATCCTATTTTAATGTTTAGCTTAGCCTTTTTTTAGAAAATTGCTTAACCATTGCTATATTAACATTATTTTTCATCCCACATCTACTGCACTGAATTACCAGTTCACTCAACATTGCTTGAAACCCCTTGGCCGATGAATTTAGAAGCCTAAGAATTCCCCTACAACTTTCACTCCTAACTCCAGCTCTTCCAATGCCTCCTTAAAAATTTCCTCCACAGATATGTTAAACAATGGTGACAATGGGGAACCCTGCCTAACACCCCTTCCTATCACTGCCCATCCGGACTCTCCGTTCCCCACTTGCACCTGAGCAGTCTAAGACATGTACAGGTTTCGGATCAGTCTCCTGTCCCTCCAATCTATTCCTATTTTCTGCAATAAATGCATAAGTTTTTCCCAACTCACTCTGTCAAACACTTTTTCAAAATCTACAAAACAGGCAAATATATCCTAATTGTATTCTATATTTCTCTCAATTGGTGATCTCATTACTGCAATGGCATCACGCGTACCTCTTCGCTTCCTAAACTCAAACTGATCGTTCCCTAAGTAATCATTTGCCTTACTCTCTATCCTTTTGTTGATGATCCTGAGAATAACTTTATCTGGATGGGATATCAAGGTTATTGTTCTCTAGTCCTAACATAATATAGCCTTTACCTTTTTTGGAATAGTAACTAACACTGATCTCACAAAATCTTCCAGCCAGAGTTCTACCTCATAGGTACTAAGAATCAGTCCATAATGATTCTTCTCCCCATATTTTCCGTAACATTGCAATAGTTCTAATGAAATGTTGTCTCTCCCCACGGGGTATGCCCTTTCTATTTTATTGTCGAGTATGCCTGGAACTAAACTATCTATTTCTGTGTCATGTTCCTATTCTATGTCTAACCTTGTTCACCAAAGTACTGGCGTTACCATACAGTGTTTCTATATATTCCTTCCATCTCTCTTGGATTTTTCCTGGTTGGAAGATATAGAAATGGAAGATAATGAAGAGTGATGTGGGACTGGAATGCGACTGTAGGTAAAGAAAAAAATGGTGATGTGGTGGGAGACTATGGTTTAGGCAGAAGGAATGAAAATGGGGAGAAAGCAATTGAATTCTGCAAGAGCAGGGGTTAGTTATCATCAACGCACGGTTTAAATACGAAAAAAGCCCTAGGTATACATGGAAGAATTCAGGTGACTCAAAATGGTATCAGATATACTGGTTAGTCACTGGTTTAGGAACAATGTGATAAACGTGTATAGCTTCCCGGGTGTGGATTTGGCATATGACCACAATTTAGTTTTTATGAAAGACAGTGTCCATGTCAAAAAGATAGGTGCGGGTGGAAGGTTAAGAAATGGAATATACGTGGGCAGTCCGATAAGTACTTAGCCTACAAAAGAAAAAATGAAAATTTTGGAAAAGTGGCGATTTATTCCTCAACATGGTCTCCTTTTAGCTCGATACACTTGACCCAGCGATGCTCCAACTATTTTAACCCGTCTGAAAAATACGTTTTCTGGAGGTCAGCAAAATAGGCCTCCGTGGCGGCGATAACCTCCTCATTCGACTCAAATTTCTGCCCAGAGAGTGCCTTCTTCAAGTTTGGAAACAAAAAGAAGTCGCACGGGGCCAAATCTGGAGAATACGGTGCGTGGGGCAGCAATTCGTAGCCCAATTCGACCAATTTGGCCGTGGCGAAGGTGGAGGTGTGAGCCAGTGCGTTGTCATGGTGGAAGAGCACTTTTTTCTTCACCAAATGGGGCCGTTTTTTCTGCAATTCGGCGTCGAATCGGCCCAATAATGCGGCATAGTAGAGCCCTGTGATCGTTTTGCCCTTCTCCAGGTAGTCGATGAAGATCACACCTTGCGAATCCCAGAAAACGGTGGCCATCACCTTTCCGGCCGATAGGACAGTCTTCGCCTTCTTCGGAGCACGTTCGCCGGGTGAAGTCCACTGTTTCGACTGTTCCTTGGTCTCTGGTATGTACCAGTGGATCCATGTATTGTCGACGGTCACGAAACGACGCAGAAACTCCTTTGGATTGCGCTTAAACAGGTCAAACACTGCTTTGAAGTGGTCTCACGGTTGCGCTTGTTGTCCGGGGTGAGCAAACGCGGCACCCGTCGCGCCGACAGCTTTCTCATGCCCAAAATTTCATGCAGGATATGACCCACACGGTCTTTTGAGATGCCTACTGTCTCAGCCATCTCGCGCACCTTCAATCGGCGGTCTGCCAAAACGAGATTGTGGACTTTGTTCACGTTATCCTCCGTGGTAGCCATTTTCAGGGCCCCTGGCCGTGGCTCATCAAAAACCGACGTGCGACCACGTTCAAACTCATTTAACCAATTTTTGACGGCCGCCATCGAAGGAGAAGAGTCACCGTACATAGCATCCAAGTGCTCTGATTTCGCTGTGCGATTTCCCTTCCAAAAACAAGAATCCAATCACCGACCGATATTGCTCTTTTTCTATTTTCCCAGAATCGGCGGACACACCTGCTTCCACACGTGGTCAAAACAAAACCACCAGTCTGATTTGGCTGAAATTTCAACAATAGCTGTCTATAACAATGTCCTACACGATAGTAAATTGTTCTTGTGACAGTGGCGCCATCGGGCTGTGAGGCTAAGTACTTATCGGACTGCCCTCGTATTTCAGCAAATATCTGTTTACATATTTCTTTATTTATATACCCTGCAAGCCACCGCTATGGAGTGTGGCATGGGCTTGTACTTATCGGACTGCCCACGTATAATCATTAAATGGTTTAGAAGAAAGGAGTATCAGCAGATTATGTAGAAACTCTTGGATGCTAGTAAAGAGCTGAGTACTATCAAAGAAAAGTGGCAATGTATCAAGAAAGTGATATGGATAGCCACAAAGGACACTATATGAACCATTACATGGAAATTCATAAGGTGACCATGGGTAACAAATGAGATGATTGCAAAGAACGATGAGAGGAGAAGATGGAAGAATGTAAAAATATAGATTTGCAAAATGAAGTAAAAAGAGTAAAACAATAATTTAAGATGGGCCACAAATAAAGCAAAAGAAGCATGGTGGAAAACAATATGAAAGGATTTAGAATGTTTGGAATATTTATAGAGGAAGGTTGACATTAGTGTGTTATAATGCAAGGTTATGTTATTATCAGGAAGTAAGAGGGGAAGATCTATGCTAACAGTTAAAGATAATTTAGGTAAGATACCAGTTGACACAGAAAAGATCAAGGTTGTCAGTTCTGCTTCAATGTCTACTAGTAATATTCTATCTGTTGCTTGCTCTATGTTGACTATACTACTTCCTACCTCTTCATTTAATATTACGGCAAACCCTCATTTAATCTAATCCCCACCGCTGTACATTATTCTCCATATTATCTCTCCAGCAAACCCAA
Organism: Hetaerina titia; assembly: GCA_037158775.1. Lineage (NCBI taxonomy): Eukaryota > Metazoa > Arthropoda > Insecta > Odonata > Calopterygidae > Hetaerina > Hetaerina titia. The sequence continues at coordinate 2,472,003 of JAVFHJ010000014.1, read as the reverse complement.
CTAACATTCAATCTCACCTAACGTAGACCTAAAACATCCATATTATATATTCCTACCCATCTCTTATTACTCTCAAATTTGCCTGTCATCTACCTTGTCCTGACTTTCAATGTTCTTATTCTAACTACTTTTATCTTCCTCTGCATCTTGTTATTTTTCCTTAGCACGGGTTTCATGTGATGAAAACCTCAGAAACTTTGTCTTCCCTGCTGTTGGACATGACACACAGCCACTTGGGCCAAGTCCCGCAGTTGCCAGGATTTAATTACTCCCTTTTGTCAATTATTTACTTGGGAATAATAATTGAGGTGATTATCCATTGTCTTCCTCAATACCGTTTTTAACGTGATGCCATCACTTCATGGCTACCCCACTGGGGTGAGATGCTTTTGCAGCCACCTCATGAAGGAACGGACACTGCATGGACTACCTGTCACCTGGCTCCTAACCTTTGACCCTAGATAAGATATGAAGATATGACTCAAGAATCATACCTTATCTTCCAAAGAAGACGGAGTTCCAGTCCATTGAAATTATCAAGATATTATTGTGAGTGTTCTTTTTATGAGTTCTCGTGCTGTGTATTACTATCTAAGTTATATTATTTTTTTTATTATTAGGTAATCTACCAGTTAAGGTAGGTTTTTGGATGGACACAACTATCAAATAAACATTTTGTGACTCCCCACCTAGCAAACTAATCTATATCAGGTCCCTCTTTATCTCGGTGTACTTCTTTCCTCCCTTCATCCCGTCCAACATCCCTATCCTGTTCCTACCCTTACCTTGCTTGCCCAACATTCTCCCCTCTATTACCCTCTTCAACATTCCACTACCGCTCAATACGCCTTTCATCCATTTTTCCTGCCTCCATAGGATTTCTCTCAACAAACCCCTCTCCTCCCCCACCATTTCTAGTACTTCCTCATTTGTTTTCCTTTCGGCCCATTTCACCTTCTCCATTCTTCTCCACACCCACATTTCAAAAGCCTCCAATCTATCCAGTCTATCCTCCTGCTTCAGCTACCACGTTTCCGCGCCGTACATAGCTACGCTCCATATCAGAGTTTTTACGAGTCTTGTCTTAACATCCCTACTCAATGTCCCCGTCATCAACTCCCTCCTCCTTGAGAAAGCCTCCTTGCCTAGTGCAATTCTTCTCCTTACGTCCCTATCACTTTGATCGTGTTGGTCCAAAACACTTCCGAGATATGTAAACTGTTCTACCTGCTCTATTTTTTCCCTGCCTATTTTAATATTTAGCTTAGCCTTTTTCTTTCTGGAAAATCGCATAACCTTTGTTTTTATTTATATTGATTCTCATCCCATATTTATCGCACTGAACCTCCAATTCACTCAACAATGCTTGCAACCCCTTGGCTGACTGAGCAACTAATGCTTGGTCATTAGCAAACCTAACCGATTTTACGAATTCCCCTCCGACTTTCATTCCTACCTCCAGTTCTTCCCATGCCTCTTTAATCATTTCCTCTACATATACGTTGAACAGTACCGGTGACAATGGGCAACCCTGCCTTACACCTCTTCCTAACACTGCCCATCCGGACTCTCCGTTCCCCACTCGCATGTGAGCAGTCTGAGACATGTACAGGTTGTGGATCAGTCTCCTGTCCCTCCTTATCTATAGTGCCCATCATTATATTCTTGGGAATCATAATTGAGGTGGTTTCCCGTTGCCTTCCTCAGTAGTGTTTTTAACGTGACACTATCACTTAATGGCCGCCCCACTGGGGTCAGACGCCATTGCAGCCGCCTCACTGAGGAACAGACACTGCGTGGACTACCTTTCGTCTGGCTCCTAACCTTCGACCTATCTGGCATGGGTGACCCTTCCAGGAGTAATTATTATTACTCCCGCCAGCACAGCTCTAGGGGTCATCGGAACACACAAGCCCTTCCACCACGACAAGGTTGTAGTCCATGGGAGGGCTAAGTATATATAAATGTATATATAAAGATACATATATATATATATATATATGTATCTTTATATATACATTCATTCACATTGAAATTGAGATAAGGCAAATGGTAAAGGAACACACATACAGGAGGAACACAAGAGAGGTGGGGATGGTGGATGCGAGCAGATCACAAATGTAAAAATATTTTCCTCGACCGGGACTTGAACACCAGATCTCACCACTTTCCATGCAGAGGCTCTAACCACCTGAGCTATCGAAAATGGTACTTTTACACTCAAATCTGCAATCTTATAAAGCGCCAAATTGCTCCCAATCATTACCCAGAAGATGGCATTATAGGTTTTTGGATAGACACAACTATCAAATAAACATTTTGTAACTCCAAAAAAAACCCAATCCATCAACCTAATCAACATCAGGTCCTTTTTTATCTCCCCATACTTCTTTCCCTTCATCCCATCCAACATTCCTATCCTGTTCCTGCCCTTTCCTCACTTGCCCAACATTCTCCCCTCTATTACCCTCTTCAACATTCCACTACCACTAAATATGCCTTTCATCCATTTTTCATCTGCCTCCATAGGATTTCTCTCAACAAACCCCTCTCCTCACACACCATCTCCAGCACTTCATTTGTTTTCCTTTTGGTCCATTTCACCTTCTCCATTCTTCTTCACACCCACATATCTACAATAGCCTCTAATCTATGTCTATCCTCCTGCTTCAAGGAGCACGTTTCCGCACCGTACATAGCTACGCTCCATATCAGGATTTTTACAAGTCTTGTGTTAACATCCCTACTCAACTCCTTGCTCCTTGAGAAAGTCTCCTGGTCTAGTGCAATTCTTCTCCTTAGGTCCCTACTACTTTGACCATATTGGTCCCAAACTCTTGGGAGATATGTAAACTGCTCTAAATCTCCTAATAAACAACAATACCTTCATTTCAACAGCTGACAATCTTACCATAGAAAAACCTCCCTCCTTTACTCCATCTCTATCTATGGGCACCACATTTGCAACTATCCTAAATTCCTCAATATATACAGGGTTCGTCCGGAAAATAAGTGTACTGAGCTCAGGAAGAAAAATTTATTACACTTTTACATATCTTATGCTAATATTCCTCAAAATAGGACCCTTGTGAGTCGATACACTTGTTCCAGTGGCGTTCCCATTCCTGGAAAACTCCCGCGATGGCATCAGCGGGAACCTCTCAAAGACACGTCGTCACGGCCTCTTTGACGGTGTCCAAACTCCCGTATCGCGTTCCTTATTCCTCCTTATCTTCGGGAACAGAAAGAAGTCAGGTGGTGCCAAGTCCGGTGGCTGTAGGGCGGGTGCGGCAGTGTTGCCACGCCATGCTTGGCCAAGAAGTCCGACACGACAAGCTCACTGTGAGGCGGCGCATTGTCGTAATGCAGCCGCCAGATATTTTTGATCGCTGGCCAGGCGCGGGCGACTCGTTTTCGAAGCCTGTCAAGCACTTGGACGTGAAATGCAGCATTTACAGTTTGTCGTTCAGGTACAAATTCTTAGTGGACGACTCCCCTTTTTCAGAAAAGACAATGAGACAATGACACTAATTTTCCGGACGCACTCTGTAGATACGAAGAAATCACATTTAAACTCATTCACGACAGAGACGAAAATTTGAATGCATTAGTCCTCCCAGCCCAACGCCTGGTGGGACGCCGTCGTGATGCACAAGCATCATGACGAAGGCAATCAAGGCGATGCTCATCGAATGAGCATCGCCTTGATCCATGATTTGCTCATGCGAGCTTTCTTTTGACGGGGTGATGATGGGGTGTGCCACTCCGCACTTTGTCCCTTCGACTCTGGGTCATACTCAAAGACCCACGTCTCGTCACCCGAAAAACATTCTCTAAAAATTCTGGATTATTTTTGCAGTGATCCGCAAGTTGTGTCGCGATTTCCAAACGATTGAGTCTTTGATCATCACTGAGCACTTTTGGCACCAACTTTGCACAAATTTTTCGCATCTGTAATTGGTCCCTAATAATCTCGTGCACTATTGTTTTTGGCACATTACACTGCTCTGCTATCATCCGAACACTAAGACGACGATCAGAGTTCAGTGCATCGCGAACTATTCGCACATTTTTGTCGGTGAGTGTCGTTGATGGGCGTCCAGGCCGTGGTTCGTCGTCGACCTATTCTCTGCCCTCCACAAACATCTCTTGCCACCGAAAGATCATGTTTCTGGACATGGCTGACTCCCCGTAAGCCTGGTTAATCATACCGACAGTTTCGGTAGTCAATTTCCCAAACTTTACCGCAAATTTGATGGAATAGCGCTGCTCCAAAAACTTTGGCATCGCGTTCCGTGACGTGGGTCGAGCGTGGAGGTTCGCGTTAACAGAACTCCTCACTACAGCACAGCTCCGAGCCGACTGCCTTTTTCAGCGTCGCTTGCCAACATACCCCCCTCCAATCGCAGCCCGTCAGAGCAGTGCTGGGCGTGCCTAGAGCGGCGGGAAAAAATCAGTACACTTATTTTCCGGACATATCCTGTACCTCAAACACCCTCACCACTCTCTCCTCCAATGGGGATACCCAGATTCCCTCTTTCACAAAAAAACCCTAAAACATACCTACACCCCAATTCTCCCTAGAGCATTGACTCTTACCCTCTCAAAATTTGTACCACCTACTTCCCTGGCATTCAGTCCTTCAAATTCTTTCTCAAAGACCTGTACCTCATCCTCAAAAATGACACACTTTCATCCAGCCTTCATCCCAATTGCCCCTCTCTTGCCAACAAATGGCATCCCGATCAGATCTTGTGAGAAAGATGTAAAACTTGTCCTATTTGCACAACTGCACCCCTCTCCATCCTCCCTTTTAACTCTCTCCCACCCTTCCCCCACTCCTCATGCACGTCTCTCTTCCCCGTCCGCAGGTCATGTCATCCCAAATCATCCCTCCCACAACACCCCCCTTCAACTAGTATTACAGTGCTTCTGTTCCAGCATTCCTTCCCCCACCCGATAACCCTATAAAATTAAAAACAATGGATATGGCATTTGTATGACTGTGCAAAGCCTTATAACATCCCGGTCTCAATGTCATTCACTAATTGTGGAGGGTTAAAGTGGATAGGTGTGGAATTGTTTCAAGTGGGATAGTGTGGTATTTTGTTCATCCACATATATTTTTTCATTCTTGTCCAGGGTGTTGACTGGTCAGGTCCTGATGACGACTTTGTAGGTTGACACCTAGGTCAAGGATGTGCAATACCTGCGGATTGACTGTTTGCTTTCTGAGCCACTTGGGAATATTTTTGGCATCCTCCCTCTCATGCCTATCCCATCTCTGCTCCTCCCTGGCCTCCTTTCTTCCTTTCCACCTCCATAACCCCTTCTTTCATCCCTCTCCCAGTACCTTTTTTCCCATTACCCCATCTCCTTCTCCCTTTTCCCCTCCACAATCCCTTCTTTTACCTCTCCCCCACTTCCTGTTCTTTCCTTCCCTCTCTGTCCAACATACCTCTAGCTAGTCAGTCCTAACAAGTCTTCTGAGGAACACAGAGTGAGAATCCATGGATATTATCAAGAAATAATGTGTGAGTGTTCCTTTTATGTGTTCTCATGTTGTCTGTTGCCGTCTAAGATTTTTGTTTAACACTTCCGTGATTCTCCGAAGAAATTGTCTATACCATTGCTATTAGCAATCTCCCTGCTGTCTTCTTCTGTCAACGTAATGCATCTATGGATCCAGTGCTGTAAGTGGTGACTAACTTTCTTAGTGTCCTTCCCTTTCCTTCAACATTGTTTTTCTAATTTTCCTCATAATTCTCCATCTTTATATGCTACCTGTTTACTTTTCCCCTCTTTTATGATGAATGACTTGGATCCTACATCATCTTGGTTATGCCTTATCAAAAAATTCTCTCTGAAGCTCACCCAATACACTTGCCACTCTGGTTTTCTTTCGGCATTAGGCATCATTCCAAATGGTTTAAGCTTTAAGTTCCCTCTGTCAGGTCTACCTCCAGCCCTACATCCCAGTCTTCATACAATGAAGTTTCACCAGTCATTTCTTTTTTGCATGTCCATCCGTAATGAATATACCAGCCCTATGCACTAATACCACAATTCCAAGCACAAAATTGAGCTCTGAATTCAAACAAAATCATATCTTGAATAGATAATGGCATTAAACTGAAAATTTTGACATTGAATGACAATGGAGACAAAGTGCCAATGACAAACTATATTCACAACAAGAATATGTGCACTTACCATATTCCCTGCTTCTTTATTGTCTGACCATTGACTGCAACCATCCTTTATTGATGAGACCATTGAAAAATCAACATTCCCTAATGGAAATACAGAATATTCACTGGCATTTTCAATTTCCTCTTTGACAATGATCATGTCATCACCGAAACCCACAGTACCATGATCCACAGTGTCACTGGTGATTGTGTAATCATTAATCTCTTTCTTGATCTCACCTGAACACTAATGCAAAACATACAAACATTACAATTATTAAATAATGGTAGATGATGAACACTTTAATGTAGAGCTGCAGGGCAACAAAACCTTCAGGTCAACTTGTTTCATTTTATGCTAGCGTGAAATCCATACTGAAGTTACTCATTATGAAGAGCAAATATGACATTAGACAAAACTATAAGGATCCTATTGTCTAATCCTTGACTACCATTTCCGTATTTTTTTAAACCATGCGCAGATAGGAAAGCATCATTCAGAACAGAATTCAGCGCATTACTTTTGAAATACTTTATAGCAAAAACCTTTGCCCTGATATTGTTATAAATGAACCATTGGCAGTATAAAATGCTGAGACCACAAATCTGAATACTCCTGCCACTAAATATCAAGGAGGCCATAATATTGAATGGTGGTTGCAAGAATCATACTACACATAAACCCAGAGACTAATAGAATATTATTTATAGATAGAGGTTTGGGAGTAATTGTTATGTAATGATCCCTTCTTAAATTTAACCCATCCTTCTTATACATACTCTATAGGCATAACATTCATAATTACATGCATGCATATACATAAATAAATATTGACAGAACATTTATGAACATTCATCATGCATATTGGCAGGCGTACACAGAGAACTGACTGAATTGATATTTGTTCAGGTCTACACACTACCAAGATATCATATGAGGGAAGTAATCAATAGGATATACCATCAGTTAGAGGGCAAAATAGGACGTGTATTGCTGCAGGGACACAGTTGACAGTGATTGCCAATTTAAATGCGATAATAGGCAAAGAAGAGATGGTGAAGAGGTGAGGGGTTATGGGATGGCTTGAGGAATGGCCACAAGGAAAAAAACAATTGAATTCTGCAGGAGAGAGACAAGGGTTAATTGTCATGAGTACTTTGTTTAGACACAACAAAAGACATAGGTATGCATGAAAAATTCCAATTTTAATTATATTATTAATTATATTTAGTCAAAGATTTAGGAAGAGCGTGATTCATTTGCACGATTTTGCAGAAGTGGATGAAGAATTTGATCACAATGTAGCTTTTGTGAGTTATTCTATCCAATTCAAAAAGATAAGGCAGGGTTAGTGCATTACCAAATGGAATGCATGGTGATTAACAGGATCAACAACAAGGGAGTATCAGCAGACTGTTGGGAAAATCATGAGTGAGGGAAAGGAGCTAATTACTATAAAGGAAAAATATGAATACTTTAACAGAAGGAACAATGCTACCAAATAAAAACATCGAAACATTTATTAATAAAAAGGAACAATGAATTTATGGATGAGATGATTCGAAAGATGAGAGAAGGAAATGATTAATGTGCATAAAATGACATAGAAGGTAGTACAAATTGTTTAATAATATACTGATTTCAACATATTAAGACCAATGTGAAAATCCATAGGGAGGATATTGTACGGGTAAAGATGAAATTGGTCCTCTTACATGAAGGGCGACTGAAAATTTAATAGCCAACGTACATGGCGTGGTGCCATTTAGGACTAAATGAAAGGTGATTCAACTCGTTCATTTGTGGAAATAAAAGAAACTGCATTCACAAAACTAAAAAAACCACACGTAATAAAATATCCGATATATTAAGTTTAAGAATTTCTAATAATCCATCATTTCCTTTCAGGAGACAAACTATTTTCGCTGAACTTTAAAGTTATTACGATACATCACAATGACCGTACTGATCCGAAAAAGATTTCTCTGCAAATTCGCTAAAGTAGATGAAACGAAATATTAATTTATTGCTAGATATGCCTTTAGCACTGTTATCGTTTAAGTTAATGGATACACTGACCTCCTCTCCATTGGTTATCCAGTCTTCCGTTGTAGGATTGCACTCCTTTTGGATTCGATTATTGAAAGCCAACAAACACTCGGCACATCGACGCTTAAACAGCCGGAATTCCGTAAGCTTCTCCATGCAGTTAGAACACACCAACCAGGGATAATTTTCATCCTCCACAACCTAATTAAACATGTCATAGACAAATGTTAACAACAGAATGCACGCCACTACTCCTGCTAAAATATCACTATACATTTTGCCAACATCGTGCATAATATATCAACGAACTACGCATTCATTAAAGAATTCATACCAACGTAATTAAAAAACAGATAACACAGACAAATAAACTTACTTTAACATCTATTAAATTCTCTATAGTAGTTTCCAGCATTATTCGTAATTTACTATTCTCGCCGAAAACATTGATCAGTAGTCCACGACCATTTAAACACAATCTGCAGAGTTCAAAATCGGCTTTATCACTCATTCTTTGCATTTTAAAGTACCCCGAATTATATTGTGGCGACCCGAAAGTTAAAATAATAATTCTATCCTTCACAATTAACTTGAATTAAGTATTAAACGTTAGTAAAACAGATACATGCCCAAAAAAAGAACTCCTTTACATCTGATCACTTGCATTTCGTTCTTCAACTGTTTAGGTCATTTGCGGAGTCCCAACTATAAAAACCAATAAAAAATACCGAGACCATAACTTTTCGCAGGTTACCGTCTCGGCATTTTGTTTGTTTACATTAATTCATAACCGTAGCTACGGTCTTTGTATTTATATTCAAATGATATTGTTTGATACAGACAGAGAGGATATTAATCCGGGTATCCTATATTTAGGATTTAATAGATATGATCTAATAAATAGGTAAATGAAAATATAAATGACCGTTTTTCAGATAATTACGGGGAAATGAAGTATGACAGGCATTGTTTGATATAAATATAATATTATAATAATGATTAGTTCGTCAATGATCCGTTCATTCATTTGAATAACCTGGGTTAAAAGATTCACAAAGACCTTGATTTGAATTTCATAATGAAATGATTTTATGCATGCATTAGCTATTATCCGTTGTAGCTCTACAGTAATATATAAATATTTGAAGTTCTACGGTCACCGCGTTTCCATTCCTTTCAGAATAACCGAAAAAATAATTCTTTGAGCGTTGACTCACTGGTTTTTCGAAATACGTGATTAAGTTTTTATATATTTGCCTACGTACTATGGTGGAGATATGTTAAGTCTTCCAAGAGAGCATAAATTTGGATTTCGTCAATTTGATGTAAAGCAACTCTAACATATCAGCTTTCGTACAGATGTAAACACAGACCTCTTTGTGAAACGTTCATTATATCCAGTTATCCAGTAATTACAATTCTGGAAAATCCTCTAAAAACAGTTCTCTGTGTTGTAATGATTAAATTTCATATGAAACGTTGGCTCTATTTGATCAAGTGTAATTTGATAACAGTGATCATATAAACTCCTGTGTTGTTTAACAAGTTTTCTTGTTTGAAAGAAGATAAGTCTCTTTTAAAACAATGGTATATTTTATCTTTTCTCAAGTGGTGCATTTAACGATGCATGTTTCCCACCAAGTAAGAATTATAGTCAGGGCAATCAATCCATGTAAATGATTGTTCATGTATTTCTTGAAAAACATGCAACAATTTCACTTTCTTCAAAATCATATCACCTTAAAAAACCTTCTTAAATGACTTTCCCACCCTTCACATACCAAGCCAACCTTCAGGTTAATTGCTGTGTTTTATATTTTTTAATATATATATCATAATCCGGGTCATTTTCCTACAGTCGGCTTTTTACAAGCCATAATATTGACATCGACAAAATGAATCAAGAATTAAATATTCCGCTCATTCCTTTCGATGATCAGGTTCCTAAGATTCACAACGGTCTTACCTAAGTTACCAATTTTGACGAATTTCTATGGATATAGACTTACATTAGAAGCCGTACATCTAGGGTAATATAAATATATCCTAAGTTCTAGTATGCCGTATATCTTTTCACTCCTTTCGAAAGCCATATTTCGTGAAGACTCTGAATCGAGTAGGAAAGAGTCGTTCAAATACTTCTTGAATCGTTGACGTTTGCCAATATTTATAGATATCATCAAGACAGAACGTAATAGAATAAGGTCACAGAGGGGCTTATACTTTCGTATAGCAATGACAGCTAATGGGTGCTTAAAATTCAATGCTATTCTTCAATATTTCATATCGTAAACAAGTAAATTAAGAATCTTATGACTCGAATCTTCGAAACGAATGAACGGAACATGGACATTGTGATTCATTTTTACGATTGCAATTGAATAGCAAGGAATGTCATTAATATCTCAGCAGCCCAGAAACACATCAAGAAAGGTTAGGTGCGATTTTCCTTTGCCTAGCAAGTAGATTACATCTAATTAACAAGCTAAATTTGATCCAATGTGCGACCCGGATTTAGAACCTGTCTTACCGTATCAATCGATTCCATTGAAATTCAAAAGAACTACTCAAAGAATTGAACAGATGAAGAATGAAATGCAAGCGCATAGCAGCTGTGGTGTTGTTTACTTCGTATTAGTGCTGTTCTAACAACATTTTATTCTATTTCAAGTACTATGAGAAAGATATCGTAATACATTTCACATAAGGTTTTCTGGTGAACCATTCGATGTAATTTAAAACGTTCAGAATGGGCGAGGAAAAAGATTTGGAACTCTGCAGATTGTGTTTAAACAGTGGTGGAATGTTGCTCAATATTTTCGACGAAAATAGTAAATTAGAATTCATGTTGGAAAAGACTATAGAGGATTTATTAGCCGTTAAGGTAAGTAATGTTGTACGTGTGATGTACTTTTTTTAATACTTTTACAGGAAATATTCGGTTGAAGCAATTGGCAATTGGATTATATATTCCGTACAGTGTTGTGGAACAGTGTAGTGATATTTTAGCAAGAAGAGTTTTGTGCCTTGTGTTGTTAATATCCCTTTTTGGAATGTTTAATTAGGTTGTGGAGGATGCAAATTATCCCTGGTTGGTGTGTTCCATTTGCACGGAGAAGCTTACGGAATTTAGGCTCTTTAAGCGTCGATGTGCCGAGTGTTTGTTTGTGTTTTACAATCGTATCCAAAAGGGGTGCAATCCTGCAAGAAAGGACTGGATAACCAATCGAGAGGAGGTCAGTTGTAATTATTTAATATAATTATGTTAGTAAAAAGGACATCGTTGGCCAAAAGCAGTATTACGTTGCATTTTCTTTCGTTGTGAAACATGTATACATTTGCAGTGTCACCACGATGAATCTAAATTTTCGCGAAAATGTTCTTTCCATCTTGATGGAAAAAAGGTAATTTAATTATTAATTTTAAAGTCTCGGGTAATTTATTACGAGAGCTATTTATTTATGATTCATAAAGTTTCGAATATAGTTTTGTTTTCACTTTCCAGAATGGACGATAAAAAATGACAGCAAAAAATTGTTGTTTTGGATGAATAATTTTACCAAGTAATTTCCATTCTTTCACTTTCCATTCATAGTATCCCATGTCATTATCATCTCTTCCTTTGCTTATCATCGTATTCCAAGGTTTTTTCACCCTTATGGTTTTTTCGCGGAATATAGACCAGAACAATGACCAAGTTTACCTCAATCATTTACTTCAATGAATAATATATGTCTGTCTCTAGGTATATGTTTATTTGTCTCATCTTGAACTTGTTGTTCTATAATATTGCTACGCTAATATGTAGTGTCTCATAAATGTTCAAGTTTGAGGGGCTAAGTATTTTGCAGTGTATGGGTAGATCCAATATCTATTCTAATTACAAAGGTTATGCCAATAATTTATACGTAGTTTAATGAATTGGTTTCTGTGCTGAAGTTACTGTCCTTTATGCTTAAAGTGTGAAGGAATTATAAGCTGCAATGGGTGAAAATAGGAGTGAAAGGTGTTGGAAATAGGATTTCATACTTGAAGGACTTGATTGGATTCTTGGACATGCCAATGTGGACATGTACTTCCATTGACCCAAACTGTATGATTCTTTACAGGCTAAAAGTTGTAAACCTGAATATTCACTGGTGGCATAGGGATAGGAACTGCACCCTTCCACTTATCAATACCATGGTAATGGGTGAATACATGTAATGCTGTGTAGGGCATAGTATAGGATGAACTCTGCCATCACCTGCCAACCTTATTTTCTGATTAATTACTGTATTTTAAAAGGGAGGAATGATATCCTAGACCATGATAGAAAAGGTTTCGAGAACCTCGTAGAGGATTAGGTTGATGGTATGTCAGCCAAAATTTTTGCAGGACTCAGTTGCTCAAGTGTTTCCTTGGGCCTCGACTATGCTCAATAGCATCTGTTGCTGATTGCACTATGTGGCCTATAGCATCGATGGTCGATCGAACTCTCTTGAAACCAATTTGATTATCAGAGAAGCCCCCAGCCTGTTCCACAGCCACCTCAAGGCTCACATAGATTATTCGCTCGTATAGTTTTCCTGCTATACCGAGCATGCAGAGCAGTGGGTTAGAAGATGGATCTCTGAGAGGTTTATCCTGTTTCAGAAGCAGTACCAGCCTCAGCCATTTCCACGCTTCTGGAAAGTATCCTTTTCTTGCACACTCATTGAGTGTCTCTCCAAGTAACCCTGGGTCTTTCAGAGCAGCTACCTTTATTGCCAGCCCCGGGACTCCATCTAGTCCTGGAGACTTTCCCACTGCTATCCTATAAGCCACTGCTCTAAGTTCGGCTTCGCTTACCTCAGGTAATTGTTCTGTATCTTCAAAACTTCTCAAGCCTGTTTCAACCTCCCTTCGCTGCTGCTTTGGAAATAAGTTTGTAAAGGCCCGGTTCAGGAAGTCTGGACAAGATGGACTTGTTCCACTTCTGGGCTTGATCTTAGTCATTGCCATTTTGCATGGCCACAGGTCGCTGTCGACTTCCCCACAGAGCTTGTGCCAACACTTTTTCTTAACAACCTTGATGGCTCTCCTTAGTTTTCTACTGTTTCCTTTATATGTTGTGCGATAATCCTGAAACCACGGTCTATCTTTCGCTCGCTGCTGTAACCTTCTGGACTGCAGACATTATTGTCATATTCTGGCAATGTCTTCATTCCAACTGTGTACCTGAGGATGGCTGCCTGCGTCAGCTTTTGTAGCCATTGAAGCTGAAAACGGTCGCTGACTGTCCAACTGTAACCTGCCCCAATCAATCTAGGGTCGCTGAAGGTGAGATCGACTATGGACGACTTGCCAGCCTTTATATACGTAGCTGCTGCCCCTGTGTTTGCGAACTCTATCTCTAGCATTGCAACAGTTTCAAGTAATGTTCGACCTCTGGAATTAGTCTTTACTCTACCCTACTCAGTTGCCCCTGCGTTGAAGTCTCCTGCTATGACCACTGGTAGTCTGGATAACCGCGCACAGGTGCCAATATTTTCGAGGACTCTCCCAAACTCCTCGAAATCATTCCTGGGTAGGGAATAGCAGCTGTAAATACGTATATCTGCCACTTCCACCCACGTGAAGCCTCGAATGTGGGCTGCAGCTCGGTTAGATATGTAGAGGCTTCCACTCACCCAAACGGTTACTGTACCCTTGGAGTCCGATACCCAGTATGCAGTATTCGAGTCCTTATACACTTTGATAATGATGGCAATATCTGCCTTTTCTTCAACCAAGGTTTGGAAGAGCAGATCAGCGCAATGGTAGAGGTATTTAATTGTACGACCTTTACCATTTTCTGTTCCCATTTTCTCCTGTAATTCAGTCTGTTTTTCTGAACAGTGAACTGTCTTATTGCCTCATTTATTCATTCGGTTCAAAACAGCACCACGTAAAATACATCGGAGGAAAAGCAATTGGTCTTCCTTCTTTTAAAGCACACCAATTTTACATTTTCTCCTAATACATTCCATGACCTCACAGCACATTTCTGAAATGATTTCTTCTGTATTATGTATATTTAACTCACTTTATTGTTTAACAATTTTTCCTTTTTTCTATGTTACTTTGCTTACATTCTTCCATTTTCCATGCTTATCTATCATTCTAATTGTTTCATACATAATCCATGGTTTCCTTGTGTTTATGCTATGTACTGTTCCAATAAAAATAATTTGTAGCTCTTAATAGTCCCTGTTTGTTATATTCCTTTTCCCTCAATAGTACTTGAGTACTCAGCTTCTTTCCCTTCCACATTATATTCTCTATAGCCTGATGATACTCCTTCCTTGTCAATTCAGTTAATCCTTCCTCATTCCTTGTCTTTAATTAATCATCATTCTTTATATTTTAGTGTTGTACGATAAACTTTATAAATACCAAATTATGTTAAGAGTGTGCATCAACGTTTGGGTAACTGTGTTAATAAAACATGCTGTTCTTAAATGTATTCCTGACCATAATTCTACTCTGATGCTTTTCTGAGCGACTTCCTTTTGTGGTGTCTCTACAAAGTGTTCACTATCATCAAATCCCAAATATTGGAGAACTCAATTGCTTTCTCTCCACTGTCATTGCTTTCACTTAAATCATAGTCTTCCATGTCATCATCATCTCTTCCATTGCCTATCATCGTATTCCAATCATTCATTACTATCTAATGTATCCCTGAAGGAACACACTGGTTGTTCTATCTAACTGATAGCAAACCCTATGGACTTCTTTATCATTATGGTTGTTTGGTGGAATATAGACCAGTGCAATAATCAAGTTTACTTCATTTATTTTGATGAATAATATTCTTTCATTCTCTAGGTCTATGTTCATTTGTCTCATGTTGAACTTGTTATTCTATTATATTGCTACCCCCAATTTTATTGTCTCATAAATATTCAAGTTGAGGGGTGAAATATTTTGCAATGTAGTGGTACATTTAAGAACTATTCTAATTACAAAGGTTGTGCAAATAATTTATTTGTAGTTTAATGAATTGGTTTCTGTGCTGAAGTTACTTTCCTTTATGCTTAAAGTGTGAAGGAATTATTAGCAGCAATGTGTACACAGTGTACAAGGTGTTGGAAATAGGATTACATATCAGAAGGACACAGTTTACATATCTTGGAAGTGTTTTAGATCAATACCGTCAAAGTAGTATTGGGGACGTAAGGAGAAGAATTGCACTAGGCAAGAAGGCTTTCTGAAGGAGGAGGGAGTTGATGATGGGGACGTTGAGTAGGGATGTTAGGGCAAAACTCGTAAAAACTCTGATATGGAGCATAGCCATGTACGGCGCGGAAACGTGGTTGCTGAAGCAGGAGGATAGACGTAGATTGGAGGCTTTTGAAATGTGGGTAGAGAGAAGAATGGAGAAGGTGAAATGGACCGAAAGGAAAACAAATGAGGATGTACTGGAGATGGTGGGTGAGGAGAGGGGTTTGTTGAGAGAAATCCTATGGAGGCAGGAAAAATGGATGAAAGGCATATTGAGCAGTAGTGGAATGTTGAAGAAGGTAAAAGAGGAGAGAATGTTGGACAAGTAAGTTAAGCGCAGGAACAGGATAGGGATGTTGGACGGGATGAAGGGAGGAAAGAAGTACACAGAGATGAAGAGGGACCTGATATAGATTGGTTTGCTAGGTCGGGAGTCACAAAATGCTTATTTGATAGTTGTGACCATCTAAAAAGCTACCTTAACTGGCAGATTAGCTAATAATCAGAAAGACTTGATTTGGTTCTTGTTCATGCCAATATGGATATGTACTTTCAATAACACAAACTGTATGAATCTTAACATGGTACCAGTTGTAAACTTGAGAATCCACTGGTGGCAGAGTGATAGGATCTCAGCCCTTTGAATTAATAATACCATGGTAATGGGTGAATACATGTAATGCTGTGTAAGGCTTAGTATACGATGACTTCTGCCATCACCTACTAACCATATTGTCCAATTGATTTTTGTGTAGGTTTTTAAGGGGATAAATGATATCCCAGACCTTGACAGCAAAGGTTCCGAGAACTTTGAAGAGGATTAGGATGATGCTTAGGTAAAATTTAGGCATTGAGTAGTGCTGTGGAATCAATAGAACATACCATGCAAACAGTAGAGATGAAGAAGACATGTTCCCCAGGCAATCAGTTGAATTTCATGATCAATCTTAATTTCAAAAAAGTAAAGATTTTGATCGTTCGCAGGATTCTTCAGCAATGAGTAAATAATTTTCACATTTTTCAGGCTACATCCACTTATGTCATTTATTTTCACAACACTTTTGCCAGCTATCCTGCTGGTGACCTCAGGTAAAGGAAGGAAAGAAGCTCGTTCGTTGTCCCATCTTATGTAGGGAAAATCTAGCACCACTACTGCGAAATTTCTTCAGCTTATCTGGGAAATTCCTCATATTTGCGTAGAATAATTCCTTTCCATGCCTTTAGAAGGAGGTGCTCATCCCTCTTCCTGGTTATGGCCAACCTCTACATGGAGAGCTTCGAAAAGAAAGCACTGGAGTCCTATGACAATCAGCCCTCACTGTGGCTAAGACATGTCAACGACACATTTGTCATTCGGTCAAACGGCGAGGCAGAATTAAAAAAGTTCCTGATGCATCTGAACTCACAGCATCAAGCCATGCACTTCACTATGGAGGTGGAAAAGGTTTATCAACTGCCCTTCTTGGACATCATGGTGAAGAGAAATAAAGGGAATGAGAGGCATGGACACAGAGTATACAGGAAGGCCACTCACTCCAACCAATGCCTAATGCTGCATCACACTACCATCCCAGTAAGAAGACCTCACTGGTAGACACACTTGTCAACCAAGCATATGAAATATGTGACTCCAATTCTATTGCCAACTTGAAACACTTGACAACTGCCCTGCAAAGGAATGGATAGAGTGCTCATATGATCGAAAATGGGGCCAAGAAGGTAGAAAAGAAGAGACAAACCACCACTCTTCCTGTCAGGGAGAAAGACTCCAGACCACAACCGAAGGCTTATGTCACCGACTCTTTCATCTCAGGGACTTTAGAAAGAATCGCGAGGTCTTTAAGGAAGCATCATGTGGGAACCAGATTCAACTGTGTCATCCAGGTAGCTGACACCCTACATGGACCCTAGGATGAAATTTCACCATCACTATCAGAAGGAATGTACCAAGTGCCATGGTCTTACCAAAAATGGTACCTCGGGACACAGGCAGTGCACTGAAAACACGCGTGAGTGAACATCAGAGAGGAAACAAGACCAAACAGTTTAGAGCATCGGCCATTGCTGAGCATGTCTGGAGTGAACCTGGACACACTTTTCTGTTTAACAAAGCTAAAATAATAGTGAAAGAAGAAAAATACTTCCAAGGATAATTAGAGAGGTCATTGAAATCGTTAAAATGCCAGAAAACATTAACTGAGAGAATGGCTATCCACTCCAAAGTGCATGGAAAAGAATTATTCATTGAAAATATGAGGATGTTCCCTGATTGGCTGAAGAAATTTACCAGTATTGTTGCCGGATTTTCCCTATTTAAGACATGATAACGAGCTTCTTTGTAACCTTGACCTGAGGCTCCAATAGAATAGCTGGCAAAACTGTAGTGAAATTAAATGACATCAGTGAATGCAGCCCAAAAAATATGGAAATCAAGTAGAGATTTTGTTTGGTGACTTGATCAATTATGCATTGCAGTCATAATGTTTGCAGTATTACAAAGTTGAATGCTGTAATGTCCTAAAATTTTTTGTTTTTTTCTTAGGCAGAGTTAAAAAAATCTATAGATCTTAATCTTTATCCATTTTATAATATACAGGGTTCGTCTGGAAAATAAGTGTACTGAGCTCAGGAAAAGAATTTATCACACTTTTACATATCTTAAGCTAATATTCCTCAAAATAGGACCCTTGTGAGTCGATACACTTGTTCCAGCGGCGTTCCCATTCCTGGAACGCTCCCGCGAAGGCATCATCGGGAACCTCTCGAAGACGCGTCGTCACGGCCTCTTTGAAGGTGTCCAAAGTCCCATATCGCATTCCTTTCAAACTCCTCTTTATCTTCGGGGACAGAAAGAAGCCCGGTGGTGCCAAGTCCGGGCTGTAGGGCGGGTGCGGCAGCGTTGCCGCGCCGTGCTTGGCCAAGAAGTCCGTCACGACAAGCGAGGTGTGAGACGGCGCATTGTCGTGATGCAGCCGCCAGATGTTTTTGATCGCTGGCCGGACGCGGGCAACTCATTTTCAAGGCCTGTCGAGCACTTGGATGGAAAATGTAGCATTTACAGTTTGTCGTTCAGGTACAAATTCGTAGTGGACGACTCCCCTTTTGTCAAAAATGCAGAAAAAATCAGTACACTTATCAACTGGACGAACCTTGTATCCTAAATTAGTGTTCTGCCATGTGTTAATATTTATTCTTTTTCTTGAATGCTACATATGAGCAATTTATTCGTCATCAGTCAAAAGTGTAACTTATCCTGCAAATTGAGTTATGCCTCAATAATTCACATACCAGAATAATATAGAGAGTTTTGGCAAGAAGAATTGTTTGCTCTGGTGCTCCTCTTTTAAACTATTTATCTTCTGCCAACATTAAATTTTAATTCTGTTAATGGTATTAATAGTGATTTGCATTAGTTTCCTGCTGAGATAAAGGAGGAGTTTGGTGATGATGAAATCACTGGCGATAGCTGGACGGTAGAGGTCCAAGATGACATAACCACTGTCAAAGAAGAGAATGATGCTGTCAGTGAACACTCTGGTGCTAATGAAGAGGCTGTTGAATTTGCAATGGTAACATCAATGAAGGGAAGCGACAGCCATTATTCTTACGATGAAGAAGCAGGAAATTGGGTGAGTACATACTTTCATGTCTTGAGTCTAATTAGCCATCAGTAAATCGAATTCAGTGTCTTTTGGAGTTATATTTTGCAGGCTACATATCATTCTATATAATGTATGATGGGGTTTAAAAATTGTAATGTTAATTGTGTTAATGAGTCATATCCTTCATAAATGTATTCCTTAGCATAATTCAAATCGAACTGATATTTTCTGATCAACCTGGCTATTTCCATCCATTCCTTTGCCTTTTGTGATGTCTATATCAAGTGATGGTGATGACTAACTGCCATATCATGTAGAGCTCAAATGTTTTCTCATTACTGTGATTCCTTGTGCCGAAACCATAGTCAATTTTAAAATCCACCAATAATTATTGGACTACAACTAAGTTATATTTATTCTCCTTCTTGAATGCTAGATGAATGATATTTAGTTATCAGCAGTGAAGAGGGTAAATTGATTTGCAACTTCAGTGATGCCCAAATAATTCTCATTTCAGAAATATAAAAAGAATTATGATGAAAAGGATTTGTTGCTCCCATGCTCTTATTTTGAAAGGTGTACTGTCTGCCATCAAAAAATTTTAATTAATCTCATTGTATTAATTTTGTGTGTTATTAGTTTGTTTTCCTAAGCATAATTTACATCTAACTGATATTTTTCTGATCAACCTGGCCATTTCCATCCATACCTTAGCCTTTTGTGATGTATATATATCAAGTGTTGGTGATAATTAACTGCCATCTCATGAAGAACTCATATGTTTTCTCCTTAGTGTCACTCTGCGTGCCGAAACAATAGTCCATCTTAAAATCCACCCGTAATTATTGGGCTACCATTTAGTTATATTTATTTTCTCTCTTTAATGCTAAATCTTTGAAATTTAGTTATCAGCAGTCAGAAGTGTCAATAACATTTTTTGCAATTTCAGTGATATTCAATTAATTCTTGTGCCAGAATTATAAAAAGGATTTGTTGACCCCATGTTCATATTTTGTAATGTGTACTCTGCCATAAAAAAATTGTAGTTATGTTTAATAGTATTAATTGTGATTTGCATTAGTTTCCTGCTGAGATGAAGGAAGAGTTTGTTGATGAGGAAATCAGTAGTAATGCTATTGATGACAGGACTGTGTATATCCAAGATGACATCACCATCGTCAAAGAAGAGATTGATGCTGGCAACGAACACTCTGCTGCTAATGAAGGGGTAGTACAATTGGAAATGGTAACATCAATGAAGGGAAGGGACAGTCATTATTCTGACAATGAAGAAGCAGGGAATTTGGTGAGTGTATACTTTCTTGTCTTGAGTCTCATTAGGCCCCAGCAAATTGATATTACTTTGTATGGATATGCTTTATGTTTATAAGGTTTACTTTGATTTTGAAGGGCCTTTCAGAAGATTTAGAATTGCATTTGTCCTCTGAAGTGGAAGAGTACAGTAAGGTAGCAGATGATGCAGACATTCCTAATAAGCAAGAAGTCTTAGAAAGGAAATTGTTGCAGGCACAAGGTAAGTAGGATGTGATTTCACTTATTCTTTTTCTTAATGTAGTAGAGCTAACTCTAGTGATTAACCTGCCTTCTGCCACTAAAGTGTAGTGGACATGAATTGGGTTGATGTATTTTTAATTCTTTTGAAACAGACTAAAGTTTGGCTAAATATACTACCTTGATCAAAAAGTTCCCGGAATAACCACCGTGTGGCGCTCCCATCGTTCTGATTTGAGTTCTGTTTTTTTGTTAAATTGGTACATCTGTTGTTGATATTCCCTTTAAATCTTAGTGCCATAACTTGACATTTGCAAAAGTTACGTAGCCAAGAGTACATCTATCTCTGTGTGTGTTGGCGATTTTTTACAATTGCAGAAAAGGATTTAAATTTGCAGCAACGAACTTGTATCAAATTTTGCGTAAAAAATGGATTTAGTGGCGCACGGACGTTGGAAATGTTGGAAAAGTGTTTCGGCAACGATTCTCTAAAAAAAAACGGTCGTTTACCAGTGGCACGAGCGGTTCGTGGTGGTCAGAAGTGGTCGTGAGTCAATCGAAGATGATGAATGCAGTGGCAGAGCATCGACATCGAAAGTCGGTGAAAAAATTGATAAAGTAAAAGAAATGTTGGTCAATAACTGCAAATTAACCATCAGAGAAATAGCGGAGGACTTGAACATTGCCTATGGATCCGCCCAAGACATTGTGGTTAATGATTTGGGTTTCCGTCGTGTAGCAGCAAAGTTGGTGCCAAAAGACCTCAATTTCATGCAAAAAAGAGACCGTGTTGACGTCACAAAAGACATGATTTGCGAGGCTGAATCCGATCCCACATTCATCAAAAGGATCATTACTGGAGACGAGACGTGGGTTTATGAGTACGACACGCAATCCAGACATCAGGCAAGTGAATGGCGTTCACCAAATGAGCTGAGACCAAAAAAACCACGTCGTTTTCAGTCAAAAAAGAAGGCAATGCTGACGGTTTTCATGGATTACAACGGTGTAGGGCATCATGAATTTTTGCCAAAAGGCCAGACAGTAAACAAAGAGTATTTTTTGGGCGTTATGAGACGTTTGCGTGAAGCAATTCGCCGAAAGAGACCAGAAATCATCATTCTATCATTATTCATAATTTTTTGACGAAAAATGCAACAAATACCATCGAACAGCCACCAAATTCACCTGATTTGGCTCCCTGTGACTTCTTTCTGTTCAATCGAGTTAAAAAACCATTACGGGGAACGCGTTTTAGCAGCCGAGAGGAAGTAATGGAAAAATCGCAGGAAGCACTGATGGACATACCGAAAACCGAATATAAAAAAATGTTTCGAGGATTGGATCAAGCGCTGGCATAAGTGTGTTACAGTCGATGGGGATTACTTTGAAGGGGACAATATAGATTTAGATGAATAAACTTGTATTTTTAATTTTCTGAATAAATTCCGGGAACTTTTTGATCAAGGTAGTATTATAACAATTGGAAAATAAATGATAAAAAAATATTACAACAGAATAAATTTAAAAAGTATGATGCTGCAAAATAAAATTTTAAAATACTGTCCCATTTTCCTTCTAGCTCAATTGTACTGCTACCCTTCAATTATACTGGTCATGTGACATCAATGTTTAACCACTAATCATCCATGGATGCATTTTTCAAATTTAATTGCCATGACTTAAGATGCCAAGGCTTGATTTAATTACCACACTGTTTATATTAGCCAATCTGACTCCAGGCCTTTTGGTTAATCTTAATGTTTTTTGAAACCTTCTTTTTGCTTAACGATTCTCATTATAGATTACGTAAGTTGAGAAGTTAAAGTGTAATCATCTAAAAAAATAACTGTATCCCAAGCATCATAATATCTACATTTCATCTAAAGAGGCGCTAAGCATTGTGGAATAAGACGCTTAATCCACTGGAAGATGGATGTTTTCTTCAGAGCATTATCACCGTAAATAGCTGTCAGTACATTTCAGTAATTTCTTGACAAGTTTATTTTGCAAAATGTAGATTCTATATCTTAGATTTTGCCCCCTTCTTCAAAGCACTCTCTCTCCATTCGTAACGGGCTATGCCTTCTATTCCATCTTCTTCTTCTGAATCCATTCCACTGTTTAGTAAAGCACCCTTAAAGAAGTCCTTCAGGCAGTTTGGCTTTTTAGTTTTCTCTTGGTCTCTTGCTTTATTATTATGTCTTCCACATCTAATGTACACCCAGTGATATATTATTATTTGGTAATCTACCGTTTAAGGTAGGTTTTTGGATGGACACAACTATCAAATTAACATTTTATGACTCCCCACCTAGCAAACTAATCTATATCAGGTCCCTCTTCATCTCTGTGTACTTCCTTCCTCCCTTCATCTCGTCCAACATCCCTATCCTGTTCCTGCCCTTACCTCGCTTGCCCAACATTCTCCCCTCTATTACCCTCTTCAACATTCCGCTACCGCTCAATACGCCTTTCATCCATTTTTCCTGCCTCCATAGGATTTCTCTCAACAAACCAAGGGTTTGAATTTGCTTTATTAACATCGTGGACTGTGGCGCGTCACGCACGACTACGAATACCTGTGACATTGTATGTATAGTATTTCATTACAACATCTTGTTCCTGTAAAAGCCCCCAAAATTTCAGAGTGTGAGAGGACGTCTCGGTAGCTTAATTGGTTAAAGCACTCGGCTGGATATCGACGGATCCCGGTTCGAATCCCGGTCAAGGCAAATGATTTTTACTCTATTAAATTGTTGCATTATAATGCACACATAGCGGGTGACTCCGTTAAAAGTTACTGTTGCGGTATCTCCTGCAGTTTCTTGTAATTATGTCAGTAGGTTTTTTAATTTCATTTAAAGGATCGCATATAACAGAAATGAAAAAAGTTAAAGGGAAAAATGACTCCTTGGAATAATTTATGAAACCATATAATTTAGCCTGTATTATCTGCCCAGCATTTAAATATGATGAGACTTGACATTGATTGTTTCTTTTTTGAGTGAAATAAATGCTTCTCTTTCATATAGTCACTGCCTCTCAATTGATCTTGTGATTTGGGTATCAAAATTATCATTCACTTTATTTTCTTAAACCCGCTCTAGTTTTTAAAATATTGCCTTGTTTATTGTAATTCACTTTATTTTTTGCTCTTGAAATAAAACAGCAGAATAAAATTTGTTTGTTTAACCTTTTCACTATGAAATGAATTTTTTTCTGTATATATATCTTTCCTCTTGCTCAATTGTATAATGAAACAATATAAAGTAACCAGTATGGTCACACAGTGAGACATGCTTTGTTCCTTGGATTTTACTATAACTGAAACTTCACTGATGAGCAAATAAAAGATCGTCACATTTGATTTTAAACAAATACCACAAAATAATATATAATTACATATTATCATGCATGCCTATTTGGTAATTTATGTACATAAATATGTGTTTATGCACTGGTGGTTACAAAGCTGTTAATTGATAATAATAAATCATTGATATTCTCCTTTTCTTGTTCTTTAAAATTTTCAGAAAGTGGCAAAAAACATGACGAATCAATGGAAAAAGGTACATGCACTCCCCTGTATGATTGTCAAATTTGCCACAAGGTATTTGCGAAAAGGGACCTTCTGAAAGATCACAAGATGCAAGTGCACGTTAAGAAGGGGATTCTTTTCAGATGTGATATTTGCCTGGACATATTTGATTGTAAAAATAGCGTTGCGAGACATATCAAATTGGTGCATGATCTGAAGAGGAAGGACCAATGCCAAGGGAGCTCCAGAAAAATCCAAAAGTTAAGTATACCGAAAACCCACATGTCAACACACAGAGAAGAAAGGAGACTCAAGTGTGACATTTGTTCAAAAGTTTTTGCTAAAAATGCCGAGCTTAGAAGGCATGTGTTGACACATGCTGTTGTGAAGCCATTCAAATGTGGTACATGTTCAAAAGCATTTGTTCGAAAAGATAATCTAAAGGATCACATGATGACACACACTGATGAAAGGCCTTATATGTGTGAGATATGCTCAAAAACCTTTGCTCGAAATGGAAATCTTAAAGTGCACATGTTGACACACACTGCTGAAAGGCCTTTCAAATGTGAAATATGTTCCCAAACATTTACGCAAAACAGTAATCTGAAGAAGCACATGTTGACGCATAGTCGTGAGAAAATCATACAAGCGTTCGATATGCTCAAAACAATTTGCTCTAAATAGTCACCTAAAGAGGCACCTTTTGGCACACGTTGATGAAATGCCGTTCAAATGTGAAATATGTTCCAAAGCTTTTTCTCAAAAAAGATACCTAAACGTTCATTCGTTGTGACATACTGATGAAAGGCAGCACAGGGTTGTGTCATCTTCAAAAGCATTTAAGTTCAATAAACCCAAGAAAGTGCAGAAACAAGTAAAGACTGACTGAAGTGCTGTCAGTGAGCACTTGCATCATACAATAAAAGAATATTGGAGTGCAGTGGAATGCTTACAAAAACCATAAATCAGCCAAGAATCAAGTGGAATGCTGGCAAAAACCATCAATCAACCTAGAAACATACGGTAGTCACTTGTTGAAATTGTATTCTACATATCAATTATTGTTATTTTTATGATATTTTTTAACTTAAAAGGGAAAGCTATTCATTGTACAAATAAATGGCGATTACATGATAGTATTAATCAAAAGAAATATTCATATAATTTTACAGTTATAATCTGACAATTTTTTCCATCTTATGTGCTGCATTTTGCTCTATGGTATCAAATGAATGAGTAAGAATTTCAACTCAAATTTAAAATCCAAAAATGAATTTCTCATGGCAATAAAAATTTTCAATTAAAAATTTTTAGTGAATGTGTCGCATAATTTATTTATATTTTTAAGGATACTTGCATCACAAAATGTTGCCTGAAGAAGGCAGCTAACTTGAAACCGTTAGCAGAAAATAAGGCCTAAAATATTGTAAAACTTCAAAGCACCTGTAATAAAAAGGTTTTAAAAGCATGATGCATTATCAATTGCCCTCTCCAAAGAAAGATACAATATTTGGAATGTAACAGCAATTGATGTGGGGGTCTCATTGGACAACTATCATTTTTGCCATTATAAGTTATTATATTTCACATATTCTTAGTTGTAACCAAACTATGATAATGCTTTTGTTTAAAATAAACATATAAAGGAAATATACTTGCATGAAAGGAGGTTTAATTTATGAGAGCTCTTCATTAAATGAAGGCCACAATCATTTTTCCACTGTTCCTAAATTTGTACTAATAGTTTCAATGCTTAAGTGTCTTCAGGTCATATCGGAGAACATTGAGAAAAATATAGAAAATTAAGTGAAGTAGAAAACCCTTTATACTATATTTCTCATTTAAGGAGCATAAACTTTGTCAAAGCCTGTAACAATTGAGGCCAGCTATTCTTAAATTCAAAGGAAATTTAAATTAAACTTGGAATAAACTAAGCAAGCATGAAATACATTTCTTAAAATGATATAAATAGACTTTTCATTGGAAATAGTCAGAAATAGGAAAGCAAATACCAAAATATGCTTCAAGAAACTGCGGGAGATGCCGCAACAGTAACTATTAACGGAGTCATCCGCTATGTGTGCATTATAAAGCAACAATTTCAGAGAGTAAAAATCATCATCAAATGTGACATTGTATGCACGGTATTTCGTCACAACATCTTGTTCCTTTAAAGCCCCCAAAATTTCAGAGTGTAAGAGGACGTCTCGGTAGCTTAATTGGCTAAAAGCACTCCTGGCCGGATATCGAGGGATCCGGGTTCGAATCCCGGTCAAGGTGAATGATTTTTACTCTCTGAAATGGTTGCATTATAATGCACACATAACGGGTGACTCCGTTAAAGTTACTATTACAGTTTCTTGAAATTTGTCTAAGGTATGAACAGCCTAAGTGTTTGAAATTGGCTTTATTAACATCGTGGACTGTGGCGCGTCGCGCACGTCTACGAATGCCTGTGACATTGTATGTATGGTATTTCGTCACAATATCTTGTTCCTTTAAAGCCCCCAAAATTTCAGAGTGTAAGAGGACGTCTCGGTAGCTTAATTGGTTAAAGCACTCGGCCGGATATCAAGGGATCCGGGTTCGAATCCCGGTCAAGGCGAATGATTTTTACTCTCTGAAATTGTTGCTTTACAAAATATGCTTGTTAAAAAGAGATGTAACTTCATCAGTAGTTATTATCTGCAACAAATCATATAGAGCATAAGATATTAATTTGTCTATGGTGATTATCTCAGCAAAATGATTACATAGCTAAGCATTAATATCAGTGCTCTTCACTTCACCTTTAATGACCCAAAAAAACTGCAGATACTATTTTTCAGATTTTATGAGTAATAAGAATAAAAATACTTTTCTCCATACCAAAAAAAGGAAAGGAATATTTGTACTTTTCCACAGGTTTTATGAGATGGTACATGTTTCACAGACTTGCGGCATCATCAGGTACAAGTTTGCTACACAGACAATGGCAGAATATATACCTTCAGGACCGAGTGGGGGCGGGGAGGAGCCTCAGAGGGGTGGGGGTCCTCAGGCTAGTTTCTCGGAGAGAAGTCAGGAGGGGTATGGGAACAATTGCTCATTAGAAAGGGTCGTGTTAGGGTTTGCTAAGTGCCTTCTTATCTCTAATTGCTCGAGAGCGTCCATTTTTAATCCTTTTGGGAGTATGTGTAATATCTCCGGGACAAAGTCACTGCTGTGGTCGAATTCTAGTAAATGCTTGGCGAAGAGAGAGTTGGTGTTCTGATTTTTGTGACACCTCGCGTGTTCCTTGACTCGTACCTTGATGTTCCTACCTGTCTGGCCGACATAAACGCTATTGCAATCGTCGCATTTCAGTTTGTAAATGCCTGATTTGTGAAAATTATCCTGGGTGTCTTTTCCATTGGCTAGGAGTTTGGAGAGGGTTACGGGTGAGTAGAAGGCTGCTTTGAGTCAATGAAATACTTTTGTTGACTAAGTACATTCAAATAAAATTCATATTTTAGTTTATTGTCATTCTTGAATACTGTAATACCTCACTGCCAGTTTATTTAAGTTAAAAATTAAGGCAACCTTATTGTTTCCGATGTTGAAAGGTTCAATTTATAAGCATAAAGTTTTTTGAAGATTCATGTGAAAGCAAAATTTCTTTCATTGAGAAAATGCTAAAATTGTTTCTAAGTCATATGTACTCGTATGTTATAGAGCTTTGTACAATTTTTAATTCAGAGTATGAGGGTTGGGTTGGCATTTGCTGAATGTATTGCATTGATGCCTATGCCTGTAATGTTTGTCTGTGGATTTTCTGAACTGTTCACACGTTGATGAATTATGATTGTCCTTTAATGAGATAGTAATTGTTAAAGAGGAGTAGAACTGGACTTTCCTCAGATGAAAAGAAGGCCGGTAAGAGAAGTGTCACAGTTGCAAGGTAAGGAGGGCTCAGGACATTCTTATGGGACAAAACTTATACATTTTTTGGTTATTTTAAGTTCCATCAATGGAACATCTATAGAAAGCCATTAGCCACTACCAGTGAATAATGTTCATAATGCAAATGTTTCTCCGCTTTTTTAGGTAACTTGAGCATTTAAAAACACTTAATCCACCTAAAAATTAATGTATTATTCAGAGAATTATTACCATGAACATCTGTCAACATTTCAGTGAGTTCTTTATAACTTTTATCGCACCTAAACAAGAAATTAGAATTAACTTGTTGGGCCTTGGTTTCCACAATTTCCATTCTCAATAATCAATGAAAACAAGGACAATAGATAATCACATTACTGGCACCATATGCATTGCTTGATAACTGGCCGAAAAGATAAGCCTCTACTGACCTCAATATGCAAAACATCTCTCTATTCCTCTATTTCTTTCTAAAAAGGCCTAGAATCCATCAAAAGTCACCTTTTCCTACAAGTCACATCACATACTTCATCCATCGATTGCTTTATCAGACTTATAAAATTAGTCCTCACCAAAAATGCTTTTCAAATTACCAGAAAAATTTACTTGCAAACAAAAGGCATGTGTATTGCTCCTGCAGGTACCAATATTTGTATGAGACATTACTAACATACCTTTCTCTACCAATGAACACTTAAACCACTCTTCTAGGCCCACTATATTGATGACATTTTCCTCCTCTTATGAATAACCACCAACTTTCAATCTTATCCACAGTTCTTCCCAGGCCTCATTAAGCATTTCCTTTACTTATATGTTGAACAGCATTGTTGATAAAGGGCAACCTTGCCTTACACCATTTCTTAACACTGCAAATCTGGACTCTTCACTTCCCATTCACACATGAGTAGTCCGAGACATGTACAGTTTGCGGATTATCCTCCTATCCCTTCAATGCATTCCTTTTTGTCTGCAATACACTCATCGGATGTTCACAATTCATTCTATTAAATGCCTTTTCAAAATCTAGGAAACAGGCATTTAAGTACTGATGTTATTCTAAATTCATCTTGTTAAGTGGTCTCATTACTGCAATGGCATCACATGTGCCCATCACATTATCCCATATCTATTGCACTGAACCTCCAGTTGACTCAGCAATGCTTGCATCCCCTTGTCTTACTGAACAATTATTGCTTGGTCATCAGCAAACCTAACCCATTTTATGATGTTCCCTCTGACTTAAATTCCTACTGCCAGTTCTTTCCAAATCTCTTTCATTATTGGTTGAAAAGCAGCAGTGATAATTGGCATTCCTGCCTTACAGCTCTTCCTAACACTGCCCATTTGGACTTTGTTCCCCCCTCACACCTGAGCAGTCTGAGACATGTAAAGGTTGAAGATCAGTCTCCTGTTCCTCCAGTCCATTCATATTATCTGTAATACATGCATTAATTTTTCCCAATTTACTCTATGAAACACTTTTTTGAAAACTATGAAACAGGCAAATACATCCTGATTGTATTCTATATTTCTCTCAAGTTGTAATCTCATTGCTGCAATCGCATCAAATGTACCTCTTTCCTTCCTAATCCCAAGCTAATCATTCCCTGAGTAATCTTTTGCCTTACTCTCTCTCCTTTTTTTGGATGATCCTGAGGATGACTTTAGCTTCGTGGGATAATAAACTTATTGTTCTGTAATTCTCACATGATGAAGCCTTTCCATTTTTGCAAATGGAAACTAACAATAATCTGGAAAACCTTGGCCAGATTCCTTCCTCATAGACACTACTAATCTGTCCATGTGTAGTCTTCCAATAACCTTTACATATACATTTCTATAGTTCCACAGGAGTATTGTCCACCCCCATGGCTTTATTTGGTTTCATCTCCCCTAATTCCCTTCCTATTTTATTGTTTTCTGTGTATTGACCTAAGCTATCTTCCTTTATGTCATGCTATTCCTTTGTTTCTTTTTTATGTCCAATCTTGTTGGCCTTAGTTCTTCACCAGACACTGTTTCCATACATATTTTACCATCTCTCTTGGATCTTTTCTGTGTCAACTAATGTCTGAATTCACTTATTTTTAACTGCTGGCATAGATCTCCCCTTCTTACATCCTGATAATAACTTAACCTTGCTGTATAATGACCCAATTTCACCCTTCCTCTGTAATCTTTCAATATCCTTTTATGGCTTTTTCCATCGCACTTGTTTTACCATATTTGTGGCCTGTCTCGATTTATTGCTAAACTCTTTGTACTTTGTTTTGCCTAACTGTGTGTACATTCTTCCATTTTATTCTCTCATCCATCTTTGCAATCTTTTGATCAGTGACCCATGGCTTCCTTTTCCTGTTCACAATTCATGTACTGTCTTTTGAGGCTTTATATCTCAATTTCTAGATACATTTCCATTTTTCTTCGATAGTGCTCAGTGTTTTACCATTATCAATGGTTTTTTCTGCAGCCTGCTGATAATCATTTGTTAATTCATTTAATGCTTCTATATTCCATTTCCTAACCTGCGACCCATGCCTTATCTTTTTCCAATGGGCACTACATTTCTTAAAAAATAAATTTTGGTTAGAGTCTATAACTACTCCCGGCAAGCTGTGAGAATTTAGCACACTCTTCCTAAACTTTTGCATATCCAGAATGTTATCTAACTGATATCCTTCTGAGTCACCTGGCATTTTCCATGTATACCTACATTTTTTGTCGTGTCTAAACCATTTGTTGGTAATGAGTAATCCCTGTCTCCTTCATAGCTTAATTGCTTTCTCCCCATGTTCATTCCTTGTGCCTTAGCCATAATCTCCATCATCACCATCTCTTCAGAATTGCAAACTTTTTCATGGAAGATTTTGAAGAGTGGGCACTAGCATCTTAGCTCTTCACCACCTATACATGGACAACACATTTATAATCTGCCATCACGGATTGGACACTCTGAATGCCCTTCTTTGACCACATGAATAACAACAAGTACTCGAGCATCTGGTTTACCATGGATAAGGAGAGCAACAGCAAGCTCCCCTTCCTTGACAAACTGATCCGGAGGAAGGAAGATGAAAGTCTGGGCCACAGGATCTATCGCAAGCCTACCCACATCAATCTGTAATTCAATGGTAACAGCCACCATCATCCTTCGCAATGGAGTACTGTGTTGTCTTAAATTAAAAGGTCCTTGGAGAGCCATGCAAGCCTTCAATGACAAAGTCATGATGAAGGCCCTTCTGCCCTACATCTCCACAATCTCCGGGAAAATTTCGCCAAATTAAGGAGATTTGACATCGAGACAATCCACAAACCACCAAATAATTTAAAGGCACCGCTAGTTAGAGTAAAGCACCATTGGCTGAAGACCTCAAGAGTGTACCAAATCCCCTGTGAGGCTCACCATCTCCATAGGCCTAAGAAATAATGCATTTTCTGATTTCAGAAATGAAAGTTTAAAGTACATATTGAACCGTTGATTTATATAGAGGGCTGTTTGGAGTTAAAATGAATATGTAAATTTCGGTCTGTAAATTCAATGTTCAACTTTAAGCGAAACGTAAGTTGCAGAAAAATATAAGTAGGGAAACTTGTAGTTCCTGAAAACTTGAAGCAAAGCATTTAGTAAGATAATATGAACTGCTGTCTTTTAAATGCTTGCATAAATGTCAAGGGTTCTCTGGGAAATATTGGTCTTTTTGACTCAGCATATTAGAAGAAAAACATCCTTCTGCATAGCTATGAACATCTGTACACAAAAGAGCTTGTTCCCATAAACCAGTCATTTCAAGATTCATGTTTGGAGTCATAAGAGCCTAGTCCTTCTACAGTGCTGTAATGCATCTTGTTTTTTCAATCCTTATACATGTATGTTGAAATATTATATTATTTAAAGCTTAAGGCAGCCCCCATGCATGGATATAAATATTCAGGTGCTTTTTAATAAAGATATATTGAAATATCTCCGCAATGATATTGTCAGAACAGTATGAACAGAACTGAGTTCTGTTCCTAATATATATATATATATATATATATATATATATATATATATATATATATATATATATATATATAAATTAATTCATTGTACAAAGCAATGGCAGTAGCATTTTATTATTAATAACAAGAACAATTATTACATTCTTAAATAGTTTTAATTTCACAAATCGCTCTATGCCAATGTCTTTAATGCATATAGCATTCTCTGTGTCAAATGGACTTCCTTCACAATTATCAACTATGCCTCTTTCATCACCATGTTCTAACTCTACTATCAATTTGTTTATGCAGTCATTTGCACTGAAATAGTCCCTATCCACATGTAAAATCCTCCAATGCATTTATCTTGGCAATAAAAATTTTGATTAAGAATTTATATCAATTTTTGACATAAAATTTGTGCTGTTTTTAGGACACATGCACCAAAACAGAATGCTGTGGCTGTTTGCAGTAGACTGCTAATTTAAATGGGTTACCAACAAATGTGGCTCAAAATATAGATGCAATTGAAAGATCGTATGTAATCGAAAAGCTTTCAAAACCAAAAGGTAATACCAATTCACTCTCAAAAAAAGTTACCATTTTTGGAAATTTACATGGACTAATTTCAGTTGCCACTCATGTCACCCACCACCGTCATTTTTCCGCGATAAATTAATATTGTTTGCATATTCCCAGTTCTTTTGAGTACAAATAAACTTTTTGTTTAAAAGCAAAATATAAAGGGAAAATATATGATGGAGTTTTTTAAATAGGACAGCTATTCATTGAATGAAGAACCATATATTTTTCCAATGTCCTTAAATTTTACACTGCTACATTCTACGCTTAGCCATCATATCCAGGTATTGAAGTAACTGAATTCAATTACTAATGTGTAAGGAAAACTTAGGTAAACTTGGGTTAAACTGAATAAACATGAAAGACACTACTGACGAGTGATGAACATGGAATTAATAATTGAAATAGATACATATAAATCTATAGTACTTTTATAAGGTCATTAAATTTGACAAAATACTCATATTTCATTATATTTCCTTTTTTTGGCAAGGATTAGACATTAAATATCGTGTAAAATGATGTTTTCTCCTAGGAGATATAATAGCCTAAAGGCTGACATTGGCTATACACTACTGTGTAGACATTCAAATCAGCGAGATGTATCATTCCGTTTATTTTCAAAAACTTTCTTGAGAAGATTTCCTAACGGTCATATAAGATTAGTATGTCGTGTAAAAATTGAGGTGTACATTACAGACTTTATTGCAAATATATTTCTTATTTCCTTTATAAAAAGTATATGACATATTTTTGAACATTTTTTTAGAATTTTGTTGTTTACCTCATTTTATAGTGAATGAAGACCTTTACTGAGTTTATAAATAGCGTTCTTATAATGTATCCTAAGTCTCTTTCTATGCTATGTAAATATAATTTCTAGGAGAGATCTGGTGGCACACCTCCACTAATATATTTTCTTACCTAATGCTCATCTCATGCTTTGTCCCACCTATATATCATCCCAAGCACTGACAAATGAGATGCTGAGCTGGCATAGGGAGGTAGGATGGTCGATGATTGATGGTAAGCTGGATTGGTTTAGTAAAAAAGAATATACTGAAAGCTCATGTGATGCTTCTGCAACCTGTAGAGGTGAAGGAAGTTGTTTGAGAAATTGATACTGAGGCTTTTGATTGCACAAGTGATGTTAAAGCAGATGTGATGACTTACAAGTGTGCAATTTCCTTGAAAGCATTCTCACAATAGGACAAACTGAAGTCACATGTTAATATACACCGGAGAAGAGAAAAAACAAGTGTGAGATATTTTTGATAGGTTTCCAGCAGAAAATTCATCTTGAGTGTCATATGTTGAGCCATACTGGGGAAAAGTCTCACAAATAGGAGGCATATCTAAAGACATTCACTCACAAAACACACTAATGGTGCTAGCCATACTGTGGAGAAGCCATATTAATATCATGTTTGCACGAAAGGGTTTACCCTGGGGTAAGAGCTTACAGAACACAGGTTGATGTACAGTGATGCATGGCCTCACAATTAAGATAAGGCATTCCCACCAAAGACAACTCTTAAAAGGCAATGAAAGTTCTCGGGTAACAACCAGATATATATATATGACCACCAATACACATTCTAGGAAAAACAGTGCCTAGGTGGAATGGTAATGTAGGGCACTGGAATGTGGAAAATTCATTGATACAATGGTTCACGTATGTTTAAGGAATGATACCTAATTTTTAATGTAAAAAATGTATTTATTTTTCTTTGTCTTAAACACCCATTTCCAATGAAAACTTTGTGTCTATTAGCACATATTAATGGCCGTTTTGTGCCATTTTATATGCAGAAGTAATAACTGATATATTAATATTAATAGAATAAATGTTAAAATTCCTATATCATGGATAAAATACATGTATTCTGCCTCAGTTGAATTTCTCCCAATTTTAAATAATAATAATAATGCAGAAATATGTAAATTCTTTGTCCCTATCGTATATTTCAGGTTTTGTAAATAAACAATACTATAATGCAACCATTTCAGAGAGTAAAAATCATTCGCCTTGACCGGGATTCGAACCCGAATCCCTCGATATCCGGCCGAGTGCTTTAACCACTTAAGCTACCGAGACGTCCTCTTACACTCTGAAATTTTGTGGGCTTTAAAGGAACAAGATTTTATGACGAAATACCGTACATACAAAGTCACAGGCATTCGTGGTCGTGCGAGTCGCGCCACAGTCCACGATGTTAATGTATTTTTACTCTGAAATGGTTGCATTATAATGCGCACATAGCGGGTGACTCCGTTAAAGTTACTGTTTCTTGAAATTTCAACAATACTACATTAAGAAAAGCAAAGGCTTCAATTTTTTAAAGAATACGGAAATATGGGAAGTCACTTTTATATAATTACACTCTATTCAGCGAGACTTTAAATTAATTTAAGCTCTTGAAATTCATTTGAATATGGTGATTACCTAATACCAAAACAAAAAAAATCGATTCTGAAACTCACAGCTAGTAATCGATTCAGAATTCAGATTCATCGAAGAGTAGTCTGCCATTTTGTATCCTATTCTTATGTTTTGTATAATTTTGACATTCGGAAAACTTACGAAGATGCTTCGACACAAAAGTGTAAAGTGTAGGTTATGTCTTGGTAGAGATGGTAGGTTGACAAATATTTTTTCTGAAAACGACGAATCTGAGCAGCTGGTGCGTGAAGCAATTGAAGAGTTATTGGAATTGAAAGTAAGCTATTCGTCTAATGTTTACGTTCTCTTCATAATGGCATTCTATTCTAATTTTACCACGAAATTTTCTGTGGTGCTCGGTTTAAGATCAATAAAGCCTCTTGATTAATCTGTCAATGATTTGAGTTCCGTTGAGTGGTAATATATGTGGTTTAATTCTTTGATAATCTTCTTTTCATAGGTAGTGAGGGATACGATAAACCCGTGGTTGATTTGCTACCAATGCTTTAAAAAGCTTACCGATTTCTACGCGTTTAAGCAGCAATGCTATGAGAACAACGAACTATTGGAGAGGCAAAGGGCAAAGAAACATGAAGAGAAAAAAGTTTGTCGCGCAAAGGTGAGTCGTCTTCAACTTTGCAATACGGAAAACGGTTGTAAAGCATCTTCTTCTGAGTAATATCCTTGTTAACATTATCCGTAAGGGAAAATCAATTACATTGATTAATAGACATGTGTATGTTTCCTGAATTTTCTCCGTATTTTGCAGATGCCCAAATGTTTGAAGACCAAATCACTAACACGGGCATTGATTAAAAAATGGGGAATATCGTATAACGTAACTATTGTTCTAGGAAAATATTGTTCTAGGAAAATATTGTCGTGTACTCGATAGTCAAACAGAATAGCGTGTATAAGGCTGTATTTAAACTCCTTTTTTTAAATTAGCGAAAGGATTTAATTAAATAAGATTAAA
This sequence comes from Hetaerina titia, assembly GCA_037158775.1. Taxonomy (NCBI): domain Eukaryota; kingdom Metazoa; phylum Arthropoda; class Insecta; order Odonata; family Calopterygidae; genus Hetaerina; species Hetaerina titia. Next base: position 2,435,992 of record JAVFHJ010000014.1, on the reverse strand, counting down.
AACTTCGCTTAATTTGTAATAAAGTAAAATGATCAAACATTTAGGAGTGTCCATGTGTATAGAAAATTCCTCTTATTGTAGCAACTCTGTAAATTATTCAGCAAAATATGCAAGTACGTACATGTAGTTCAGGCTTAATGAAGGAATATTTAAAAACAATAATTATTTTTGCCAATGGTGTGGCATAAACACCCAGTCATCGTAGTTGTTCAAGGAATAAAAAAATAGATAAGGTGCCAAATTGATAATACGCGGAAGGTGGAATGAAATGTAGTACTCCATTTGATAACCTTTATTTATTATTGTTGATTAGTATTTTTCTGTTGAAATATTTTATATTAATTAATAATGTATGTGCAAGGCAGTTATATTTTGATTTTTAAAGCATACTTCAACATTTTAGTGAACAATAACATTTGCCTCATTTTAACTTTTGTTGTAATTTTTCACAATTATAAATGTTAACTAAAATATAAAAGTTAAAATTTAAAAAAGTGCTAAATTGATGGCAAGGCATTTTGTAAATCAAAATACAATAATCAGGATTCTACTTCGAATTGTTTCCGCAAACGTGGTGCACAGAGTTGGGCTTATATATTTTCAAATAATCTTGTTTTGTTTGTTTAAATATATTTGTTGTATGTGTTTTGCAGAGTAATTTGAAGGTACAGAGGGAATCCAATGATGCCTCCAATAACAGTGAAGAGGACTTTGCTAATCGTGGAGTGGTCACTGGAGCGGTGAGCGAATTGCAGGAGAGAAACAGTGAAAACAGTGTAAGTACTCAGTAAATGCCAGAAATGATGCCTTTATCTTCTTGAACATTTGTAATGGGATTTGTGAATGTCTTTTGCATTCAAAAGAATAAAGACTGAGGTAAATAATCAAGTCGTACCTATGGATAAATCTTCAGCCTTTGGAAAAATGTACTATTTTAGGAGAGTTGTACTTTTTGATTTTTTGTGTAAAATTACGACTTCAGTGTTGATAGTGTCCCTTGGATCCAGAACTATGGCGTTAGCTTGTGGTAAGCAAAATCACAGATGTAGAGTAAGTTGTATTTAGTATTTATGCAAAATTAGAGAAAAAAGTCCTAGTTTAGGAGATATCAATAAGTACTTTTTATACTTTGGTGTGTATGGTTGACAATGATGAAGAATAGTGGCCACTGGATCCAAAACTAGGCCTGGGGTATCTGTATAATTTTTAATAAAGGAGGGAGGTCTAAGTGTTTATGATGAATATCAAGACGAAAAGTACTTTAGTTTATCAGACATTCTCTCTCATGGACTACAACCATGAGATGGCAGAAGGGCTTGTGCATTCCGATGATCCCTAGAGCTGTGCTGCTGGGAGTAATAATAATTGCTCCTGGAAGGCTCACCCATGCCAGATAGGTCGAAGGTTAGGAGCCAGACAAAAGGTAGTCCACTCAGTGTTTGTTTCCCAGTGCGGCTGTTGCAATGGGATGTGGCCCCAATTAAGTGATGGTGTCACCTAAAATTGCTATTGAGCAAGGCAATTGGTAACCACCTTGATTTCAATTCCCAAGTAAATGATGGAAAACGGAGAAATTGAGTCCTGGCAACTGTGGGACTTGGCCGAAAGAGCCGTGTGTCATGCCTGGCAATGTGAGAGGCAAGGCTTCCGCAGACGTCATATCATGAAAGCCTTGCACGGTCAGAATAGGAATTTGGATTGGAAGGGCAATGTTGAGGACAGGCAATTTAGAAAATATTAAGCAAGAGATTGAAAAAGGTAGTTTAGTAATCGTAGGTCTATGTGATGCAAAATAAAAGGACAGCAGGAATTACTGGAGTGATAGTTATAGAATAATGTACAGTGGTGGGGACGAGAGCCAACAAGTGATTACCATAATATTAAATAACAGATGTGGGAATAAGTATAGTCAACAAAGAGCACCCAACAGATATTACCCAGACAACCCAGAGGTTAAAGCAGAACCGACGGCCTTGATCATTCTTCCAGTATCCATTTTTCAGGTATACATGCCAATGAGTAACCACGAGGAGAAAGAAGAGTATATGATGTATGATGAGTTTGAGGAAATAATCCTGTGTCTTCCTGCAGGGAAAAATTTGATAGTGGTGGGAGATTTGAATGTGATGGTACAACATTGATTATGTAAGAGAATATGGTTTAGGTACAAGGATTGAGCACGGGGAGAAAGGAATTAAATTCTGGCCGTGAATTCTTCTATTGATTTCATCTGGGTAATCTCCTCTATCTCCATCACTGCCGACGTTTCGATAAAATCCTTTTTCATCATTATCGGCCCTGATGATGATGAAAAAGGATTTCATCACAACGTCAGCAGCGATGGAGATGGAGGAGACTACCCGGATGAAATCCCAAGAAGAATTCACTGCCATCATCCGCCGGGAGAAATTGAAGTCCTATATAATTGAATTCTGCTTTTATTCTGCATTTAGTCTTCACCAACACATGGTTTAGAAACAAGAAAAAGCATAGCTATACATGGAAATTGGCAGCCAACTCACAAATGTATCTGATAGATTATAATAATTTTAGGTACAGATTTAGCAGTAGTGTGATAAATTCACAAAGGGATCCTGAGTGTGGAAATGGACTTTGACTACAATTTATTTGTTATAAAATGTCTTATTCAAAAAGAAAAGGCAGGACAGTATAAGGCATACCCTATACCAGGGCTTGAGAGCACGATTCTGAAAAACCTGATGATTTAATTGATGGTTCATCAAATTGAGTTTTGGAATTCAGTGATATTGTGAATTTTGTGAATGATTTATTTCAAACAGCAACAATTGATATAACAGGTACTTATATAGAGTGTGTTCTGCTTCATTGGATGACAGATAATAGTTGTGATGGAGTGGAGGATCATGTTAACTAATTGAGCAATTATAGATTGCAGTCTTTAACAAAGTTGATTCATAAAATATTATTGTATGTGATCGTGTTACTGTTTTCATTTATGCCAGACTGATGAAATGTGTGCCATCACTGTGTCCATTGAAAAATATAAATGAAAATAATGGGCAACCATGTAAATTCTATATACCCTTGTAAATTTAGTGGATGCTAGAAATGCAAAAACTCTCAGCCATAAGGATTACTTATTTTATGAAATGAGGCTCTCCCAAAATAATATCTCGCTTTTAAGGACAACCTAAAATTTGGTCAGATGAATTTTGTTTCGATGAAACGTTTTCTCTATATATATGACAGTCCTAAACAGTCTATTGCTGATGAATGGGGTCATTCCCATAAACCATAAACACAGTAATCAACCCAAAGGTCAGTTTAGTAGGTGATGGTAGAGCTCACACATGTACCAAAACTGACAGCATGTGAATATTCACACATCAGGGTAAGGGGGCCAGTTCCTTTCCCTGTGCCGGTTATGGTTTCCCAGGAGGATCTCGTACCCAAAAAATCTACTAGCCTGTGTGGAGCTGCAGGTGCAAACAGAGTGCCTCGCCCAGGAATCGAACCCGGGACCCTCCAGTAGTCAGTAGTCCAATGCTCTACCCATTGGACCATCACAACCCAAGTGTTCATTACATCCAATATTATTCTTCATGGCTTTCTTTAGATTTCTCGGAACAATCCATTATTTGTACGTTATCCTTTCATTTCACTTTATCTTAATTCAACGATAAGGACTGCAGTTCCTATTCTTCTGGTAACAATACTTGTGAGTAAAATTTAAATGCTTCTGTTGACCATGTTAAAGCGATGGAAAACTGTAGGTTTAATTATTTTTCGTCCTCTACCTTACTTCTTTTACTTACACTTCTGCTAATTTGCCTTTAAATATGGGCTATAAATATTATTTAAGTTGATTCTGATAGGTTCAATTAATGAGGGTTCAAGTTTATGGAGTTAAATAGTCAAGGCATTTCATTTAAATATGTATTTAAATTATTATTTTTACAAATATTAAACGTATAGCTGTGCAGGTTTCAATTTTCATAGTTGCCGAGCCATTTTGTATACTACCTTGAAAAGAAAGTTCCCGGAATAACCACCGTGTGGCGCTCCCATCGTTCCGATTTGAGTTCTGTTTTTTTTGTTAAATTGGTACATCTGTTGTTGATATTCCCTTTGAATCTTAGTGTCATAACTTGACATTTGCAAAAGTTACGTAGCCAAGAGTACATCTATCTCTGTGTGTGTTGGCGATTTTTTAAAATTGCAGAAATGGATTTAAATTTGCAACAACGAACTTGTATTAAATTTTGCCTAAAAAACGGACTTAGTGGCGCACGGACGTTGGAAATGTTGGAAAAGTGTTTCGGCAACGACTCTCTAAAAAAAACGGTCGTTTACCAGTGGCACTAGCGGTTCAGAAGTGGTCGTGAGTCAATCGAAGATGATGAACGCAGTGGCAGACCATCGACATCGAAAGTCGGTGAAAAAATTGATAAAGTAAAAGAAATGTTGGTCAATAACCGCAAATTAACCATCAGAGAAATAGCGGAGGACTTGAACATTGCCTATGGATCCGCCCAAGATATTGTGGTTAATGATTTGGGTTTCCGTCGTGTAGCAGCAAAGTTGGTGCCAAAAGACCTCAATTTCATGCAAAAAAGAGCCCGTGTTGACGTCGCAAAAGACATGATTTGCGAGGCTGAATCCGATACCACATTCATCAAAAGGATCATTACTGGAGACGAGACGTGGGTTTATGAGTACGAAACACAATCCAGACATCAGGCAAGTGAATAGCGTTCACCAAATGAGCCGAGACCAAAAAAACACGTCGTTTTCAGTCAAAAAAGAAGGCAATGCTGACGGTTTTCATGGATTACAACGGTGTAGTGCATCATGAATTTCTGCCAGAAGGCCAGACAGTAAACAAAGAGTATTATTTGGGCGTTATGAGACGTTTGCGTGAAGCAATTCGCCGAAAGAGACCAGAAATCGTCGCACAGTGCGTCGAGACCGTCGCACAGTGCTATCATTATTCGTAATTTTTTGACGAAAAATGCAACAAATACCATCCAACAGCCACCGAATTCACCTGATTTGGCTCCCTGTGACTTTTTTCTGTTCAATCGAGTTAAAAAACCATTACGGGGAACGCGTTTTAGCAGCCGAGAGGAAGTAATGGAAAAATCGCAGGAAGCACTGATGGACATACCGAAAACGAATATAAAAAAATGTTTCGAGGATTGGATCAAGCGCTGGCATAAGTGTGTTGCAGTCGATGGGGATTACTTTGAAGGGGACAATATAGATTTAGATGAATAAACTTGTATTTTTAATTTTATGAATAAATTCCGGGAACTTTTTGATCAAGGTAGTATCTTTTGCATTGATACATTTCTGTCTACATTGTTTCACTTTGATTTTGTAGGATCATTCGGAAGATATAGAATTGCATTTATCCTCTGATGAGGAAGTGGACAATAAAAAAAAGTGTGATGCTGACATACCTCAGGAGGAAGAAGGACTGGGAGAAGAAGTGTTACAGGCACAAGGTAAGGAGGGATCAGGATTCTGCTGTCTTCACTTTTGCTATTGTCTCTTGTAATTGAAATTTTGGTGAGCAACCCTTGTAATGCCACTATCACTTGGTAAAAACACCTGGATTAATATGTTTAGACCCTTATGGACTTGAGAGGTGAATCTCACCCACGACAAAATTTCATGCCACAACTCCAGAGGTAACTGTCGCTGACCACTTTGTAGGCTGCGGGCACTTCATGTGTGGTGTTAGTTGTTTACATTTAGTTCCTTGGATGTGGATTCCTACAATCTCATTGTGTAATCTAATGAATTACGAAACGATATCTCTTCAAATAGAGAAAAGTCTTTCTTATCCTTTGTTACTTTGCATGAAGATAACACTTTCTTATCCTTAGGTCCTTCAAATGGAGATAAGACTTTCTTAACTGAAAAGAGTATGCAACCATGAATTGGATTGAATTTTTGGTCTCAGTTCAAACCCGACATCCATGGCAAAGAGTCTAGAAAAGTTGAACTTTTTGATTCTCATTAGCATGGAATGAAATAAGCTCTATTGAAGATGGGTTTGATTTAGAGGTGCTAAATGAGGAAATTACATCTATGGACGGAGAGCTAGAGGATAGGGAGAATGTGAGCAGTGATGATAATGTTGAAGTAAGAGGTGTCAGAAGAAAAAGAATTAGAAAAATTGACAGTGACTGTGATGCTGGAGTACCACAGTTTGACAGTTTTGAATCGATTAGCTGTCCAGAATCTGAAGGAATATCTCAGAGAATACCATTTATCACCAGAAACAAGCCTGCAGGATGGCACACATTCACAGGCACGAAAGAACCGTTAGTTTTTTAAAACTATTTTTTAATGATGAACTCATAAATGAAGTAGTTCCAGAAATAAATAATTACGCTAAAAGAAAGTTAGAGAACAAGCCGCTACCACCATTATTGAGATGACGAACTTGGCACAGTGTGACTACAGAAGAAATGTCAGCATTTATTTGCATCATAATAAATATGGGGTCAGTGGCTGGCAAGAATAATAGTCATGGAATCAGTACGGGTCAAGGATACCACGTATTCACCAATCAGTACTACACCAGCTTTATCCTAGCTGAAGAGTTATTGAAATAGAAATGTCACTTGTCAGCAACAACACTTAAAATAGGAAGCATTTGCCAAAGCAAAGGAAAAGAGCAAAATCCGACAGGAAATTGACAGTAGCATTCCTCAAAGGAAATACCTTAGTTTCATCATGGAAAGGCAAGAGGGTTGTGACATGCTTGACAAATTGGACAAATTCAGGATTAACTTCTATGAGAATATTTTTACGAGGTGGGGTTGAAGTTACCATCGAGATGCCAAATGTTGTAATAAATCATATAAAACATTTGGGTGGTGTCGATCATACAAGTCAATTATCCACAATGTACCGTTTCTTACAAAAATCCTTGAAATGGTGATTTAAACTTTTTTTTGGGGTCTTGAAATTTGCTCAATAAAATCATATTTACTTTATGAAATGACAAAATACTATGAAACGTCTCGAGCTGCTGGTTGGTCCTCACGGAAACAGCCTACAGTGCAAAGCGTTAATTCTCTTGCAAATGATTGGATGGTTATTAAAATGTGATGGAAATAACTGGGTTAAAATATTTCTAATTTTACTTAAATGAATTGAATGTTATGTATAATAATAGGATAAGTTTCATTAGGGCAAATACAAATATTTAAGAAAATTAGTTTTAAAAAATAATTTGCTTCCGGCTGAATTATTGTATTGACGATGTAGATATTACATTATTTTTGTTATATTGGATGTAAAACGAGAACTATTTAATAAATAGAATACTCTAGAGTCTCTATAGATTATATGATTATGATAAATTCAATAAATTTCTTAACTTCATTTTACCACTGTATTGTGTCATTTTTCCCATTGTCTTTCAAACTTCTATGATTTGACTGCTCATTTAACACCAATGTTGAAGCTGTCATATTCCATGGGCACCTTTTTTGCATTTTATATACAAACTTCAGCTTCTAGACCTCTTCTGGAGAAGTTTGCCTTTGCAATGCAAATTTTTTCTCACCTGCCTGAAAAATTTCCTTGGCCCAACTTTTAATGTACTGATTCGTTGTCCTATATTAATTTTTACTTATTCTTTGCATAGTATTCAGACACCAAGGCTAAAAAATTCATGTTTATTGAAACATTTATTTTGCCTTAATCATTTTTCTCATTTTATAATGTGTAGTATATTTAATTGTAACTGTGGGCAATAACAAAAAACAAAAATTTTTGAAAACTTTATCATATGCCTTTCATCTAAGTTAGAATTAATTATAATGTCATAGAAGTCAATACTACCCATATACTTAATGCGCAGATCTATTAATTGGAGTTTCAATATTTGTTTTACTTTTCCAATGTCTATTGTTATGTGATCGTATCCATTGTGATTTCATGGAATCCTTTTCTGTGATTTTTACCTCTTTGCTCCAGGAAACAAGTTTCATCATATTTGCAATAGATATTCCATTTATTTGCAATTGATCCTGGAAAAATGTTTTTTAAGAATGCTAAGAACTGGTCTGAACACCTTTCATGACGTGAAATTAATTTCCAGAGACTTTCTCTAGAACACAAATTAAATTAATCAATAAGGTCAGTATTACATGGTGGCATAAGCTTGGACTCTGGGATTTTAGACTCACTGATTTTTATGCAATAACCATTATTACTTGTTTTTTTACCATTCTAAATCCCAGTGACATATTGAATAAGAATCAACACTGCCCATCATTCCCAGTGCACACTGATATTTACTGCCATCAGCTATTATTCTAGATTTTCTCCTGTTAATCAAAATTTCATTGTCAATGAAATGAAAATGCTACTTGGACTTTCGCACACAAATTCCTAACAATGATTCTTTTTATGGCAATTTAGGAAAAGGAAGCCTTAATCTGATTACCTTAGAGTAAAATAGACAGCATGGTAAATTTCCTTACATATCCAATGTCAAGCCCAGGATACAAGGTAAATGTTGCTCTCTTTTAGATTTCCTAAGAGTGAGTCCCAATTCAATGAATCATTTGCTTGTATGCAGTCTCTGATGAAAGGCAAGATGGAGCAAGAGCAAACTAATTTGTCACCCATGTTTTGCACTTTCCATTTTCAGATGAAACCCTGGGACAAAATAGCACAGGAAATCTCCTTCATGGGTGTGAGATTTGCAGCAAGGCATTCACAACAAGGGACATTCTAAAAGATCATGTGATGGTTGTGCACCTAAACAGGGGAATGAAATTTAGATGTGATGTTTGCTCTGAGTTATTTGAGTACAAAAGTGACCTTCGTGAACATATGACATCGCTGCACACTAGTGAAACTGTCAATGCTGTAAATAAGAAGCATCAGTGCCAACGTTGCTCAAGACAATTCCAATACCTGAGTCGACTCCGAATCCACATGTTGACACACAGTGGTAAGAGGTTATTTAAATGTTCGATATGCACCAAGGCATATCGTCAAAACAGTCATCTAAAGAGGCACATGATGACACATTCTGGTGAAAGACCACACAAGTGTAATATATGCGCAAAAACTTTTACTGAAAATAGTACACTAAAGACTCACATGATGACACACACTGGTGAGAAGCCTCACAAGTGTGATATTTGCAAGAAATCATTTGCTCAACATTGTAATCTCAATGCGCACATGCTCATACACACTGCTGAGCGAAGGTCATTTCAATGTGCTACTTCCACAAAAGCATTTCCTTCGAATGAACATCTAAAGAGGCATTTGTTGACACACTCTGATTAGACAGCACACAAATGTGAAAAATGTTCCAAAGTTTTTAATTGCAAAGACAACTTCAAGTATCATTGTTTTACACAGACCAATAAAGGCAATAGAAAAGTGGTGTATGTTTGAAAGCATATAAACATAAAAGCACACTCATTAAACATAAGAAGGTGCACAAACAAGAAGAAACCCCCTGAAGTTCTACCAGTGACATTCAGATCAAATGCAAAAGTGCTGCTGTGACCTTTAATTAGGATGAAAAAAATGTTAAGGACTTATTAGTATTCTTACAAACTTTGCCCCCACGTATCTCCAGCCACACTCTGCCAAGAATCTCAAATAAATCACTTGTTGAAAAAATGTTGGAATTAGTGTCAGTTAAATTTATTTTACTTTTGATTTTTCCACTTAAAAATGGAAATATACCTAGTGTACTAATCATTGACTGTAGCATGATAGTGTCAATACAAGAAAAACTATTTAATCCTTTAAAAAGTATAAGTTTACATCATGATCTATACCAATGTTTTTGCTATGCACCCTGGTCTGGATCAAATTATTTCAGGAGTGATTTGAATTTTTACATATTATTTACAATTATTAATTATGAACCATCTACCATCACTTTTAAACTTTGCTGCCTTCCTCTGCTTTGTGGTATCAATCAAATGAGAAAAATCTCCATTAAATGTAAAACCATGAGGTGCATTTATTTTTAAAGCAAAAGGGAACGTACTACAGCCGAATGAATGCAATGAATACAAATTACTCAAAGCCATACTCTTGGGGGCACTAGTTAGGGGACACGGGGGAGGGTGCAAAGAATAAGGATAACAAAACTGCACACACTCTCTCACTCCGGTATTTGCAGCGCAAATTGACCATTGCAAGTCACAAACACACACGCACTCAGGGTTTATAGGGGAAAAAACCCCTCGCCAGGGACCACACACTCAGACAAGGCAAACAAAACCACACAAACACTCAGCGACTCACAAACGGTCAATTTGCTCTGCAAATACCGGAGTGAGAGAGTGCGTGCCGTTCCTTTACTATTTCTATCTTTACGTCTGTCTGATTGAAGGGTCCCTGCCGTTGGGTTAAATTCCCTGTAAACCCTGAGTGCTTGAGTGTTTGTGACTTGCAATGGTCAATTTGCACTGCAAATACCGAAGTGAGGGAGTGCGTGCCGTTCCTTTACTATTTCCATTTTTACGTCTGTCTGAGTGAAGGGTCCCTGCCGTTGGGTTAAATTCCCCGTAAACCCTGAGTGCGTGTGTGTTTGCGACTTGCTACGGTCAATTTGTGCTGCATATACCGGAGTGAAGGAGTGCGTGTGGTTTTGTTTGCCTTGTCTGAGTGTGTGGTCCCTGGCAAGGGATTTTTCCCCCATAAACCCTGAGTGCGTGTGTGTTTGTGACTTGCAACGGTCAATTTGCACTGCAAATACCGGAGTGAGAGAGTGTGTGCAGTTTTGTTATCCTTATTCTTTGCACCCTCTCCCGTGTCCCCTAACTAGTGCTTTGGGTAATTTGTATTCATTGCATTTATTTTGGCAAAACAATTTTTTTAAAAGTAATTTTATTAATGAATGACATTACTTATTTCTATTATTAAGATTACTTATACCTACGTCTACAACAGACTGCTGAATGAAATGACTTAGTAGAAAATGTGGTCTAGCATATTTTAACTCTTCTTAGCCCATTTCATATCAAAAAGCTTAGAAAACACTATATTACAAATTTCTATCTAAAGAAGGATACAATTCAGAATTACATTGTGCAATAACCATTGTTGCCTTTATAAACTAATATATTTCAAATTTATGAATATTATATGAATATTTTTTTGAAAAGTACTATAATAAGGTTTCTGTTTAAAATCAAAATATAAAGGAAAATGTTTTTTGATGGGTTCTTCAATTAGGACAGCATTCATTAAATGAAGAACACAATATATTTTTCCACTGTTCTTAATTTTTCTACAACTAGTTTCAATGCTTATTAGAGGCATTACTATTAGCTACTAAATGTAAAACCTGAAGAGAAATAAGAAAAATTAAGTACAGTGGAAAATACATTTAATTCTGTTTAATGAACCTGAACTTTTACAAAATTGAGCCTGAAACAATTTAGGTCAGTTACTGATATATTTAAAAAAATCGAATTAAATTAAAACAGCATGCCATATCCCTCTGTAAAATACGATGTTACACTTGTTGAAAAGATAATTAATAGTTATCAGCTATTAATATTTCATTTTTATAATTTCACTGCATTTTATGTTAGCCTAAAATGATTATTTCAGCAAGTCGTTGAGGAAGTTTAAAAATTATACCAGTCAGTGTTTTTGATGGCAAATCAATGAATCCCCAAAACCTCTAGACCTTACATGATACTAACAACATTATGTAACATATGCAGTTATCACCTGAAATTCATGAACTTCCTATGCATCAAAATAAGAATAACTGAACAGATAAGTTTAAAATATTTAAAAAATAAAGCCTCTTTTTAACACTTAGACAGAGGGAACTTTTGGGGAAAATCCATAACAGACAGGAATGATAGACTTGGAATGCTTCTTCATAAAACGGACAAGATGGAAAACTAAGAAATACTAACTACTAAGTGCTGTCCTAGCGCCTCCAAAATGTTTTTTGAGCAACTGTGGTATGAATGGTAGATACCCTGGAAGGCATCTTGGAGGACCTCACCTAAGGTCTTCATCAAGGCTGATTGGATCTTCTCTATGAATGATATATCTTGATACTTATATACATAAATTTGGTTTCGGAATTAGATCGAGTTCAGTGGAGGGGAGCTAGATTTGTCAAACATTGTTATGACCAACTCAGCAGCGTATCTACTTTGCTAGACAATTTAGGTTGGGATTCTCTTACGCAGAGGCGTTTCCAATATAGATTAAACTTATTAAAACATTTAAAGATTGGCACTTTTCCGATGACATCAAGGATGTAATACAAACCCCAACATATTTTGGTCAAAGGGATCACGAATATAAGCTTAGAGAGATAGACTGCAAGACTGACAGGTTTAAAATTTGGTCATTATTTCCAAGAACGATAAGGGACCAGAATGCTTGTAGCCGAAATTCCCCAGGAGTTAGTTCATTACAAAAAGTAGTAATGCACAGGTTAGGGACTTCGCGAGGATATGTGTGTATGTATGTGTATATATATATATATATATATATATATATATATATATATATATGTACGTGTATATATGTGTATATGGAAATATATATATATATATATATATGTACGTGTATATATGTGTATATGGAAATATATATATATATATATATTTTTTTTTCTTACAGGTTCCCCCCACCTTTGCTCACCTAATCCCCAACCCCCTCAACCCTTACCCTTCCCTCATGGTGCTACACCTCCTGCCACACACCTTTTTGGTGGCTCGCAGAGTATTTATGTAGGTGTAGATATATGAATGAAAAACTTGTTCCTTTCAGTTAAGCCAAGGGAACAAAAAGAAGTCTGCTTGGGTGATATCAGGACTGTATACTGGCAAAGCAGTGTTGGTACATGGTTTTTTGGGCAGGAACTCATGGAATAGTAGCGTGTTATATAAAAAATGTTAGGAACAAGCTTGGGGCACTATTTCATTATCACTATATCTTCAGTAACAGTACAGAACATAACAGTAGATAATAAGTTCAGTTTACTGGCAACTATCTTGACACTGAATTGGTGGTCACAGTGCAACAATTGCAAAACATGGGCCACATTATTGTTGTTTAATAGCATCCAGAGAATTTTTCATTGTGAATCTCTTCCTAGCCCTTCTTAAACGCCTTTAACAACCTCGATACTTATGAGTATAAAAGTTTTATGAGTCCCAGTATGCCTCATCAATTATTTATTTAATCTCCTTATAGATTTTTTCAGTTTAAAAAACTTAGTAATGGCATAATATTGTTTAAAGGCAATTATTTTTTTACATGGTTTGTGAATAATGGTTAACATTAACTGATGTTCTGCCTCTTTTACAGATGGTAGAGGACTGAAACTCATTTTGTACCAAAGCTACTTCAAGCAGTTTGATCCCACTATAACCCATAGGAACAGCGAGGGAAATTCAATTGAATTACTTTCAGAATACACCCTGTTTATCATAATTTATATTCTTGAAAGTGATGATATTGTTGGCAAAAGACATTGAAATGATATTTAAAAATTACTGATTATAACATGGTACATGGAATTATCTTTCTATGTATTTTGTGGCTTACTCTATACAATAGTCAACATCACCATAAAGTACCTAAAGTTAAAATGCAGTGGACTCCTAAGCCCTCCTTACCTTTCAACTGTGATGCATCTACTACAAGGCCCCCACCATCCTGAGGGATATCAATGTCCTCCTCTTTCTTTATAATTACTTCCTCAATAATGGAAAACCATGATTCTTCATCTCTCACACTTTCCTGAAAAATCAGAGACATAAACCATATCCATGCAAAGCATTCAGCAAATGCACACCCAAATATCATACTTTGATTTAAAAATCGTTGAAAGATCTATTATTTATCTTTTAATCTGAAATAAGTTTAGCATTTTTCATTTAAAATAATTTTCTTTCTATTTTTAGAAAGATTTTTTCAGATGATTTCAAACTTTTGAGAATACTGCGTTTTATAATATTGGCCATATTTTAAAATTACGTTAACAAGATTCAAGGTATAACAGAATTAACCCTTTGCGGTCCAATATTTATTTCGGAATTCCAACAGTCTGGTCCAAATTGTTTTTGGAAAAAAAGAAATAAAACGTCAGATGCTAATGTTGTATATTTTATTGTTCATATTTGCATTTTTTTACTGTGGGTTTCCTCTTTATTGCAGTGAAGCACATCGAATGATTTAATTTATTCTTTAAAATCTTTAAGCATGTGGTATCTTTTGAAGCAATTTCCCACATGTAGTCCAGGGTTATGGTCACAAGTTTCACATATATAGATTGTCTCCCTTCTTCCACCCGGCACATTTCTATGCATAATGTGCGCAATATTTGGAACGGAATAATAATACATTCTAATAATTAGGTAATTTTACAAAAGAACTAACCTATAGTTGCAGAAACCTCCAAAGTTAGTTGAAAAACACTGAAAAATAATGTCAACGAATGCTCAATTGCATCAGCTATGATCGTAAACTACGCAAAATCGACCATCACGTGTTTCATTGTATTCATATCCTTAAAAGGTATTACATCCAAGAAAGACACGCGGAAAGGTTTAAGTAGGTCTAAGAAGTACAACCAAATGACACCGGATGGTAGAACCATACTGATAAGGCGTATAAATGCTGCACGCAGCTCTGTCGAGCCTGACTCGACGTTGGACCAGATACTAATGCCGAGACTGTCGAGTCCGACTCGACGTTGGACCGCAAAGGGTTAAAGGATGTCAAGTAAACAAAAGTATGTATGTCATTCCAATTGAATTGGTTGACAAAATTATTCCAATTGTCCTTAAAACTAATGCAATCAGAATAATATGATCTGCAGTCCTTTTGGGTCACTAGAGGCAATGTAAAATGAAAGGAACACAAACCACAGAGCACAAAAGGCATCGTAAGTGGGGAGAAACGAAGGGATTGTTGGCAAAAATACAAAGGTATCAGGATAGGATAAAGATGAACGCAAAGAGCATATTGATTAGCAATTAGTTACTGAAGACTGTGAGATATATATAGAAAGGGAAGAATGTCAAAGAAAACAAGGAGATACAGGCAGCAATAGGACAGATAGGTATGTAGGAAAGGATGAAAAGAGAATAGAAGTGTGATCCATTATGAAAGTAGTGCACATTATTTTACTATGATGCCACTATCCATCAGACTGTGCTAAATCTGGTTCGAAAATATGGTGGGGGTTCTGCTTTTCCCATGATCCCCATTGCCAGTGTACCTCCACGTGAAGTGCTTTCTGACCTTGTAATACACTGAGATAAACTCAGGGGAAATTCAACCAGGATAATGTTCCCTGCCTGTCTGATGTGTGTCCTCCATTGTTCGGCCAACTTCCTGGCCCAGAACATCTCCTCAGTGGTCCGCCAGCCGCATTACAGTCCTGATTTGGCTCTGTTCATATTTTCTTTGCAAATACAAAAGAGAAAGAGTTAAAATGAAGCATTGACAAACTTCCAAAAGCAAGTTACAACATACATGAGAGAAACATTCCCATCATGATCAATTGCAGGGTACACTGGTACACTTATAAACTGGACCATGTATGGCACTTACCAAATTCTCTGCTTCTACATTGTCTGACCAATAACTGCAACCTTCCCATATTGATGCAACCATTAAACATTCAATGTCCCTTCCTGGGGAAGCAGAATATCCACTGGCATCGTCAGTCTCCTCTTTGACAGTTAAAAGGTCATCTGGAACATCAACAGCTCTGGTCATTAGCATTGCTCACAATGGGATCACCAGGTAACTCATCCTTGATTCCAATTAAAAACTAATGCAAATCATGAATGTGTTCCAATTCATTAATACCCTATCTTAAGCATATCAAATTAGGAGCACCAGGGAAAAACCCTTCTGTGTAAACCATTTCACATAATTCCTTCAACAGAAGAATACCATAATATCTAATTTATAAGAACAAATAACAGAGGTGACTACAAAGGATTACATATAACTATATGCCCCTCCCATAGACAATAACCTTGACATGGTGGAAGGGCTTCTGTGTCCCGATGACCCCTAGAGCTGTGCTGGTAGGAGTAATAATAATTGCTCCTGGTAGGGTCACCCATACCAGATAGATCAAAGGTTAGGAGCCAAACGAAAGGTATTCCATGTACCTCTGTTCCTCAGTGAGGTGGAGGCAAAAGCATCTGACCACAGAGGGGCAGCCATTAAGTTATGGTGACACATTAAATATACTATTGAGGAAGGCAATGGGAAATCACCTCAATTATAACCCCTATGAAAAATGGACAAAGGCCAGAATTGGAGTCCTGGCACCTGCAGGACTTGGCCCAAGTGGCCGTGTGTCATGCCCGGCAGCGGGGGAGGCACGGCTTCTGAGGTCTTCATCTTACAAAATACTTTACAGGGAAAATATAACAGCACCAGGACAGAAGACGCAGAAGAAGAGAAAATTATTCAGAATAGGAACATGGAATGTCAGGACAATGTTGAGGACAGGCAAATTTGAAAATATTAAATGAGAGATGGAAAGAGGTAATATAGATGTTTTAGGTCTATGCGAGGTGAGATGGAAGGATAGCGGGGATTACTGGAGTGACAATTATGGAGTAATATACAGCGGCAGGGACAAGAGCCAGCGAGGGGTTGCCGTATTATTAAATAAAGGGGTAGGAAGAAGCGTAGTCAACATAGAGCAAGCAACTGATGGAATATTACTCGTAGAGATTAAAGCAGAGCTGACTAACTTGGTCATTGTTCAGGGATACATGCCACTGAAAAACCACAAGGAGGAAGAAGATAATAGGATGTACGATGAGCAAAAGGAGATAATCATATCTGTTCCTGCAGGGAAACATTTGATTGCGATGGGGAATTGGAATCAAATGGTAAGTAAAAGGAGAGATGGTGGTGAGGCTATGGTTTAGGAATGAGAAATGAATGCGGGGAGACAAAAATTGAATTCTGCTGAAGACAGAGGTTAGTGATCACCAATACATGGTTTAGACACCACAAAAGGCATAGGTATACATGGAAAATGCCAGGTGACTCAGAAAGGTATCAGTTATGGTTAGGAAAAGGTTTAGGAACAGTGTGATAAATTCGCAGTTTCCCAGGAGCGGATGCTGACTCTGACAGCAATATAGTTTTTTGAAATGTTACTTCCGTTTCAAAAAGATAAGGCAGGGGCAGCAGGTTAAGAAATTGAATGTAGAAGCATGAAATGTATTAACGAGGAAGGAGTACCAACAGGCTGCATAAGTAAATGATGGATGATGGTAAAGATCTGAGTACAATCGAAGAAAAATGGGAATGTATTAAAGCAGTGATATTGAAAGCCACAAAAGACACTATAGGAACCGTTAACAGGAAAAGGATATGGCATCCATGGGTAACGGATGAGATGAATGCAAAGATGGAAGAGAGAAGTAGATGGAAGAATGTACACACAGCTAGGCAAAATGAAGTACAAAGAGTTAAACAATAAATTGAGAAGGGCCACAAATAAAGCAAAGGAAGAATGATGGAAAAAGCAATGTGAGGATATGGAAAATTTACAGAGGAAGGGTTAAATTGGTGCTCTATACAGCAAGGTTAAGTTATTATCGGGAAGTAAGAAGGCAAGATGTGTGCTAACAGTTAAAGATAAATGGGGTAAGATAATAGTTGAACCAGGAAAAATCCAAGAGAGATGGAAGGAATATATAGAAACACTGTATGGTAAAGAACTTAGGCCGACAAGGTTAGACATAGAAAAGGAACAAGATGTAGAAGAAGATAGCTTAGATCCAGGCATACTCGACCATGAAATAGTAAGGGAATTAATGGAGATAAAAGCAAATAAGGCAATGGGGGTAGACACCATGTGGAACTGTTGAAATGTTTAGGATAATATGGGAAAAAGACTACATGGACTGATTCATAGTATTTATGAGGAAGGAATATCGCTTGAAAACTGTGAAGTGAGTGTAAGTACCTATTCCGAAAAAGGTAAAGGCTACATCATGTGAGGACTACAGAGCAATGAGTTTGATATACCACACATCTAAAGTTATTCTCAGGATCATCAACAAAAGGATAGAGTGTAAGACAAATGAATACTTAAGGGATGATCAGTATGGGTTTAGGAAAGGAAGAGGTTTGGGTAATACCATTGCAGTAATGAGATCAGTAATTGAGAGGAATTTAGAATATGACCAGGATATATTTGCCTGTTTTGTAGATTTTGAAAAAGCATTTAAGATAGCAAATTGGGAAAACTAATGCATGTTTTGCATAAAATAGGAATGGATTGGAAGGACAGGAGACTGATCCACAACCTGTATATGTCTCACACTGCTCA
Source organism: Hetaerina titia (assembly GCA_037158775.1). Classification (NCBI taxonomy): domain Eukaryota; kingdom Metazoa; phylum Arthropoda; class Insecta; order Odonata; family Calopterygidae; genus Hetaerina; species Hetaerina titia. The sequence continues at coordinate 2,417,649 of JAVFHJ010000014.1, read as the reverse complement.
GGTGCGAGTGGGGAACAGAGAGTCTGGATGGGCAGTATTAGGAAGAGGGGTAAGGCAGGGTTACCAATTGTCACCAGTGTTGTTCAACATACATGTGAAGGAAAAAATTATAGAGGTATGGGAACTGGAGGTACGAATGAAAGTCAGAGGGGAATTCATAAAATTGGTTAGGTTTGCTGATGACCAGGCATTAGTTGCTAAGTGAATTGAATATTCAGTGCGATAGATATGGGATGAGAAGCATCATTAATAAAAAAAGGTTATGCAATTTTCCAGAAAAAAAGGCTTCAGCTATGCATTAAAATAGGAGGAGAAAAAAGATAGCAGGTAGAACAGTTTACATATCTTGGAATTTTTTCAACCAACATGGTCAAAGCATCTTATGTCCAATGTCTTCGCCTGGATAATGTTATTGAACTACATAAATAAATGGCTAAAACTCGTTCAAAAATTAAGAAGGGAACATTGTAAGGAGATGAATTGCGCTAGGTGAGGAGTCTTTCTCAAGGAGGAGAGAGTTGATGGGGATTTTGAAAAGGGATGTTAAGACAAGACTCGTAAAAGACTCTTAAAAACTCTGATGTGGAGCATAGCTATCTATGTACGGTGCGGAAACGTGGTCACTGAAGCAGGAGGATAGATGTGGATTGGAGGCTTTTGATATAATGTGGGTTTGGAGGAGAATGGAGAAGGTGAAATTGATCGAAAGAAGGAAAACAAATGAGGAAGTACTGGAGATGATGGGTGAGGAGAGGGGTTTGTTGGGAGAAATCCTATGGAGGCAGGAACAATGGTTGAAAGGCATATTGAGCAGTAGTGGAATGTTGAAGAAGTAATAGAGGGGAGAATGTTAGGCAAACGAGGAAGGGGCAGGAACAGGATAGGGATTTTGACCAGATGAATGGAGGAAAGAAGTATGTAGAAAATATTTATTGGATAGTTGTGTCCATCCAAAAACCTACCTTATCCAGTACATTATCTAATAATAGCTATATGCTGTCTAAAATTTAAGTATAAGATTTTGTAGGGACACAGAAAGAGAACACAGTGGTATTTATGAATGTTGCCCAAGAAGAACAACAGCTGCTAGTATAAATAGGTCAATAATTAATTTAGGTGCAAAACATTTCTATAAAAAGAACCATTGTGAAGGTACCATGCAAGGATATGGAAAGTCTAAAGAGTGTGGGTGACATTAGTGCACTATACATTAAGGGAGACTGACAATTATCTGAGACTGATTTTAATCTTTTGTCCAATGTCTTCGCCTGGATACTGTTATTGAACTAAATAAATAAATGGCTAAAACTCCTTCAAAAATTAAGAAGGGAACATAGTTGGCAGATTATTTATTAAAAAATCCGCATATTTGCTCAGCGTCTAAATCATTTTTGTCTTTCTATCATTGTAAATGATAGAAACTGCATTTTTTGAACTTTCAAAAAACAAACAAAAATTATTTGTGCAGATAAGCCATCCAAGGAATCAAATCAGAATCACAAAGCTTCCTTTTTCCATTTTGGAAGAGGGATTGGTTTCGTTTACATTTCAAATTACTGCACTTGATCACAATGAAGGTATAAGTACGTGTATGATAAGTATGCGGCTTTTTACAAGTTATTCAAATAAGCTGCAAGGAAATATCAATTTTTGCCAAAACATAAACTCCCTATTGACATGCGTCATGTTAATGTACATAACTGATCTCCTATCGATTGGTTATCCAGTCTCTCGTTACAAGACTGCACACCTTTTGTATGCAATTATAGAAAACGGACAAACACTCGCCATATCGACACTTTAAAAGCCGGAAATCCGTTAGCTTCTCCAGGTAGGGTGAGCAGACCAACTAGGGGTAATTTGCATTCTGCACAATCTAACACCATATTTCATAAACATATATTAACAACATTATGCACTAAACTCCTATTAACCAACTTTCAGTGTATAATTTGAGAACAGTGTACAACATACATAACCGAACTATTAAATCAATTAACCTAAGATTTCTTACTAACATAATTTAAATAAACACGAAGAGACAACTAAACTGACTTCCACATCTATTAAATCCTCTATAGTCCATTCCAGCATGAAATGTAATTTACTATTCTCTCCGAAAACATTGATCGACTGACCACGACTGTTTAAGGACAATCTGCGGATTTCAAATTCGGCATTTGTAATAAGTAAAAAAGAATCCCCTTAATAAGCTTGTAACTCAAGTTAAAAATGTGCTTAACGATTGCCCATTCCTCATTGATAAAAGAATTAAATTTAAACTCTCAGTGTCTAATCCTATTTTACCAAGACTTTATTGCTTACCTAAAGTTCATAAAACTGGTTTCCCCATGAGACCCATAGTTTCAGGCATAGATTCGCCCACATATCTAATATCTAAATGGCTGGTCTGTGAATTCAACAAATTGGATTTGCCTAGCCCCCATTCCCTAAATAACACAATAGATTTCGTAAACCATACCAAAAGTCACATTTTCAGTCAAGGGGAAGTTATGGTATCTTTCGATGTTTCAAACCTATTCCCGAGTGTACCATTAGACATAGCAATCAACTCGCTAAAAGTATGGTTAACGTCAATACAACTAGATCCTAAGTTAATTGACGAATATATCAGACTAACTAACCTAGTCATGAACCAAAACTTTTTTCAATTCCAAGATAAGTTTTATCAACAAAAATATGGTACGGTGATGGGAAACCCCCTTTCCCCATTCATAGCAAACGTATTTATGACCCACTTTGAGACGGAGTTCAAAAATAAATTCAGTTATTTCCCTTCCGTTTTTGTTAGATACGTCGACGATATTTTTGCAATTTTCGACACCACGAAATACAACATAGAGCAGTTCATCGATGACTTAAATAGCCTTTTCCCATCGATTAAATTTACATACGAACTAGAAAAAAATAACCAACTCCCATTCCTTGATCTGCTATTAACCAGAAATATTAAAATAACATACGACTTGTATCGCAAACCAACACATACCAACAACTACATACACCATGATTCGTTCACACACCACAGTCACAAACTTGGCGCCTTCCATGCTCTTGTACACAGATTAGTAAATATTCCCTTGAATAGAAACAACTATTTCAAAGAATTGAAGAACATCAAACTGATCGCTATTAAGAATGGTTTTAAAGAGTCGATTATCGATAACCTAGTAAAAAAGCACAAACATAAAAAACTAGTTCAAAACACAACCACCCTCACACAGCATGAAACCCCTCGGTACATCAAACTTCCATTCCACCCACAATTAACAAAAGGGTTAGGAAAGATTTTCAAAACCGTCAATACGAATGTATCATTTAGCAGCAATACCAAATTAAAACATTTATTAGGTAATACTAAAGACAAAATCGACGCCTCAAACAAGTCCGGTATTTACAAAATCAATTGCTCCTCTTGCGATTCAACTTACATCGGCCAGACTCGGAGGAACATTAAAACTAGATTCAAAGAGCACATAGCCCATTACAGATATAACAGACCAGACAAATCAAGCATTGCCCAACATTTACTCAAGGAAGACCATCAAACATCAGAAAACGAAATGAAACTTATCAAACAGACTCCCAACCACCTTTTGGACGCCTACGAAAGCATTTTTATTCACAAATTCAAGAAGGTCGTAGTTAACAGCGATAAAGGGCCGATCCCATTCTCTCCTCTTTATTCCCTTTTGAAATGATTTCGAACTCCTGTTTTCAGCGGATAAAGTGATACTTTGTAATTCTGCAGATTTTCAGAGTCTGTGGAATTACAAAGTGTCATTTCAAATTTCCGTTGGACTTAGTACTCAACCCCCCCCCCCCTTATTACTTCTTCCCGTTCCACCCATCCCATTGGTTTCTGTTCGCCCCACCTTCCTCCCTTCCCCCCCCCTCCCCGCCCCTTCCTCTTTGCCAATAAGTTTAAAGTATTCCATCTTCCCACTAATCCTATTGGTCCCCTATCTCCTACATCCTTTCACAGTCACTATATATATTTGACGTCTGTCTTCGGTAGTTTACTTTCAACCTTGTGTTGGAGGTGTTTTTCCCTTCAGTTCGCTGAAGAGGGCCACTTTGTGGCCGAAACACGCGTGTTCGATGCTATCCTCGTCTGCGCTCTATCGTTTCAGATTCTCCCAGAAGTTGGGCCCTTTGAGTGCGTGTGTGTGTGCTTCTTGAGTGCTAGTGTGTGTGATTGTTCTGTGCTCGTCCTTCGTGGATAGTCACAGAGTGTGTGCTTGTAATACATCCTGGTATCCTTAACGGGGTCTTCCTCACAGCCTCGTGAAGGATTACATTTCCACCTGGAATCTTTAACGAAGTCTCACAGCTTCGTGAAGGATTCCAGACAGGATAGTGTGTGTGGTCCCTGGCGTGGATTAATTTCCCGTAAACCACCACAGAGGGTATTCTTGGTCGAGAGGTTGTGGTTGGTTCCCGCGAATACCAACACAACAATTTGGTCTGACGAGAGTTGCGACTGTTTTTTACGGCCAGTGGAGTTTTCCCCCCTTATAACTTCTGTGTTGTTGATTCAAGTTGCATTCCATTTTGTAATACACCAGCCCTGCCTTATTACTTTGAATTGGATTCAACAACTCATAAATACTAAATCCGGATCAGATTGTTCATCCACTTTGGCAAAATCGTGGAAATGAATCATGCTTTGACTAAATTTAATCAATAACATAACTGTTACCTTTCGGATACATCTGGTATTTTTAACCTTTGATGACTATTGACTCTCTCCTGCAGAATTCAATTGCTTTTTCCTTGTGGTAATTCCATCCCATAATCCCTCACCCTTGCACCATCTATTCTTTTCCTATTATCGCCTTCAAATATACTGCCACTATGAAATGTTTCCCTGCAGGAATACATGGTCTATTGCCCTCTAACTGATATGATCCCATTCATTACTTCCCTCATGTGATATCTTGGTAGTATGTAGACCTGAAAAATGATCTATTCTGTCAGTTCTCTGTGTACAACTGCCAATATACATGATGAATGTTCATAAATATTCTGTCAACATGTATTTATATGTATGCATGTATGTAATTATGAATTTTATGCCTACAGTAGTCTGTATAAAGTGATGGGTTAAGTCTAAAAAAGGTAAAGTCTATCCATTAACAATATTGTATCAGTCTCTGGGTTTATGTGTACTATTGTTGTTGCAACCAATTAATTAAATATTATGGCCTCCTTGATATCTAGTGTCAGGAGTACTCAGGGTATTTGGTCTCAGCATTTTGTATTGCAAAGGGTTCATTTATAACACCCTCATAGCATACGTTTTTGCACTAAATTATTTGAAATTTAATGCCCTGATTTATGTTCTAAATGTTGCTTTCCTATCAGCATTCGATTTAAAGAATAGGGAAAAGGTAGGGAAAGATAAGAAAATAGCATCCTTATCCATCCGACTACAGTGTTGATCATGTGCAACAATTCTTGGCCTGCTACTGATTCTTACTGAGTCTAATTGCTCGAGTATCAAATATTGGCCAATGAACTGAACTTGTAATGTAGTGTCATGTTTCACATTTACTCTGAAGATTTAGTATTGAAGATGTTGACTATCAGCCCCAAGTGTTTGCCCCTGTACACTATTATTACAACAGTTTCTGGCCAAGCATCAGGTGCCAATGTCTTCCCACCACCTCTCCAGTCCTGATATCCTTCCAGAGGACTTGATTTGTTTCTCTTGGATTAAGGCAGCTCTGAAAGGAATCCATTTTTAGTCCATATACAAGATCAAATCAGCCATGAAGAAGACCCTGTGAAGGGTCCCAAAAGATGCTTCTAGGACAAGTAACAGTCATGGGAGAGTTGCTGGAACAAATGTGTGCAGATCCAAGGAGTGTAGTTTGAAGAATTGTAAGTATTAGTGTGAATCTGTCCAACAAATTACTATTAAAAAATAATTGCAATAATATCAAAATGCACCTTGTATTAATTGCCTCTCCTTCTTAAGGTGCACATGTACCTTACAACTTTTTAAGAATATCCTTTTTTCTGAATACCTGTTTGCAAATTTGACATGGACCAGATGATTTCCAGCAACATTTTGCCCTTGATCACTGTTGGAAAGAGTTGGAACCAACAGTGGTTTATTCAAGCTATGAAGCTAATACTCTTCAAATTCATCTTGTTTATGTTTCTGTATTTATGTTAGTAGATATTAATAGGTGATGTACCAGTTGAGGTGGGTTTTGCATTAACAGAACTATAAGTTAATATTTTGTTTCTCCCAAAAATACAAACCAATATCCTAATATGTTAATGTGATACAGAATGCAAGCATGATAGAAATATATTTAAATAAGAGGCATGGGAAGAACCTCCAGTTCTTCCCATGCCTCTTTAATCTTTTCCTCTAAATATACGTTGAACAGTACCCGTGACAATGGGCAACCCTGCCTTTAACCTCTTCCTAACACTGCGCATCTGGACTCTACGTTCCCCACTCGCACCTGAGCAGCCTGAGACATTCTGATCGTTTTAATGTACACGGAATAATTTACTGGACAATCTTAGATTAAAAGTATAATCAAACGTTTCAGAAATTACTTGCCTTTGTATTAAAAGTTTCTAAAACATATATTAACACAACTTGCACCAAGAAACTTGCATTTCAAACTTCTTCTGTTTCTATATTTTTAAAGGGGTATAAATGACCGATAATGAAAATAGAGAATATAACTGCGAGTCAAGTATTTGAACATATTTCCTACTACTAAGTAACTTGTAAATATGATATTGAATTTAGGCCGATTGAATGTTGTTCATTTATTTGCAAGTTGTTTATGTCCATGTGGTTTATTACCTTGCATTGGTTTAGCGATATATTTTCTTTTGATCGACCATAAAGCTCTACTTTTATTTTTGCAGCTGTTCAAGTTTAGCTCACCATAAACGTTGCGTTCACGTACCTTTTTATATTTGTGATTAATTGTTAAATACATATGAATGAATATTTAATTGATAAGCGGCACCTTGAAACCATACACATATTTCTGACTGGACGTTTTATATGTTTTAAATATTTTAAACTGCAGTATCATGTCATCGGTCGAAGAATGATTTCAAAGTATCGTTCATTCACTCAGTACGGCCAAACTGAAGGTTATCGTCATGAATGTATAGATTTTAGGCTAGGTAAAGCTAAAGCATTATAATATTATATAATGAATAACAATACATTGTTTAATTCATTGTTATTGTACAATATAGGCAGACATGCCAACTCTCCCGATTTAAGCGGGAGACTCCCGATTTTTCCTTCTTACGTTCTTGATGAACTGTTCAAATTGTGTGCTTAGCTTAACATGACGTGACTTAATGATGTCACTTAAGTGTGACATTCATTAAAAATTGGCAAAGTGTCATAAAGGGATTAAGGTGCCATGCAAATATTGTGGTAATTAAAAGTGATTACTTCGTGATACACTTCTAAAAATCTCCCGATTTTTCATTTTTGAAAGTTGGCATGTCCTCCCGATTTTTCATTTTTGAAAGTTGGCATGTCTGTATAGGCCATTTTCAGAATGCCTTTTTGAATCTTGCGATCCGGATCTTTAGAAAGAATGAACTGAAAATTAACGAGGTAGTTAATTTTCTTTAGCTCTTTCATGGAGTTTTTTAGATACCTGATACCAATTCAAATCAATCCTCATATTAAGAGATATTGAATGTCCTTTCTGAAATTTAAATATATGTGAATGCGTTCTCATGATTAAGGATAATTGTGATCATATTTCAACAATGGACTCTTTCATATTCGTTTACAGATCACCAAACGCAAAGCACTACTGGCCAAACAAAAGAGGTACGAAATCGTTATCCTGTTTTCTGATACCATAGTGTTTGGAACTGTGTTATATTGTAATATATCGGGTACTTTTCTAGTAAATGTCATAGAGTTCATAATATTACAATTAGAGGTGCCCAGTAAATCATTCAGCGTTAGCTAAAACTTGAGAATGGATGATAAAATTGATTTTGAAGCCTGCAGACTTTGTTTAAAATATGGTGAGCTGTTGATTGATATATTGGACGAGAATAATAAATTGGATTACTACCTGGAAAAGACCATTGAGGATTTAATATGTGTCAAAGTAGGTAAAATTCTATATGTGCCATCCTATTCTTAAATATTCATTTGGAAATATTCTGTGAAATTAATCAGTAAATGATTGAAATATTCCATCCAAGGTTTGCGAAAAGTATAATGATGTATAGGCAAGAGGGTTTTGAACACTTTGTGGTTGACATTGACATATTTCAAATATGCACTTAGGTGTTCAAGACTTCAGGTTTCCCGTGGTTGGTGTGTTCTACCTGCCGGGAGAAGCTTGGGGATTTTCGGGAATTTAAGCGTCGAAGTGCTGTGTGTGTTTATCTTTTCTACAACCGTATCGAAAAGATGTCCTGCCAAGTTGCAACAGAAGACAGGACAACCAAAATCCAGGAGGTTAGTTCTATGAATTAAATTGGACTATATGTGTAAACAAAATTTTCTCCAAGATTGTATGGTAAATACCATTTTCGTATAATTATTTTAATGGTCAGTCAGTGAAATGGATTTGTGAGAATACTAATTCAACTTGTGGGAACAGGTGGAAGCGTTGTTAATTTGCTATTTAGTTCGCCGGATAATGCAGAACGACATACATCTGTCTTTATTTTTTTCGTAACTGAGAACCCTCTTGTTTGCGGATATATTATCCACTATCTCCAACCACTCATTTGGATATTTCCAACTGCCTTACGTCAATGGATGTAAAATTGCAAACATGAAATTTGTCCACCATGGCAAAAGGACTTATATAAATAAACAATAAATACACATAAATATGCACAAAGATATGCTAATGGTATCTATATTTTTTGATCTAGCTTCAGAAAAAAATTCTCTCAATTTCCTTTTTCTCTTCTGACGTGGCTAAAACCTTGCTCAATATATACTTATGCTTCTCAGTCAAGACGTAGCTCACAGTTGTTGTACTTTTTACCTTTAACTATAAAGAAACTATTTGTGACTTAGGAATCTTGCCCCCTTCCCTTAATACCATCTTTCTAATGACTAAGTTTTACATAATGCATCAAAGACACTCACCTAGGACTAATGAATAAGGGTTAGTATTGGGTGATCTCAATTACCAAACCAATCTTCCATTTGAATGCTAAGTTTTTGATTTATTAGGAAGAGAGTGATATTTGAAGCTATGACAAAACGTTTTGAGAGCCCTGGAGAGGTGTTGGTTGATGGTAGATAGAGCAATTTGTGGGTGTTAAATTACTTCCATAGAGTGCTGAGGTGAGTTTTTTTATTAACCAATGTCAACTGTTCAGTTCAGTGACAATTGCAATGTATGACCGGTGTAGTAGTAATTGCATGGTCCTTAACAGTGGTAAAACACAAAAGTTGTGGTTTTCTTCAAGGCAATGTGCTATAAATTATTTCCAATTTCCAACAAATGGTGTTTGAGTTCCTGCTTGTAGAAAATTGAAAAGTATTTAGATTTTCATATAGACTCTTTTTAAGTTGGATTGGCATATTTTGCAGGCATTTAACTTTTTTAATTCCAGTTCAATGGCAAATATCAATATAAATTTAATAATGTAATTGTAAAAATCTTTTACCATAACTTGGATTCAAACCATGGTCCCTCAACATCTGGCCTAGTGATTTAGTAACTTAAACTACGAAGGCATGGCTCTGGCAAGGCATTAACTCAAGATAGATGGCAAGATATAAAGGATAAAGATGTTTTAACAAAATACTATATATAAAATGTGTTAAGGATTCATGGTAAAGCATGATGGGCCCATGATTGTATAGCCCTCTGTAAACCCTTAGGATCTCCTTACTGTCCCTATTTCTGTATATAGTTGTAGATGTTCCTTTTAAATGCTGTTTATGATTTATGAGAAGGTGAATGATGTCCCAGACCATGCCAAAAGGACTGCTGAGAGCCTGGGAAGGGATTTCATTGATTATGAATTGGGGGAATGTATGCGCAGTACCATTGATTTTGTTGATCATTCAATGCAAGCATCAACAGTTGTGTTGGAGAACACCAATACAGAGGGTACTCAGCTGAATTGGATGGTCTTAAATAATTATACGAGGGTCATCCGGAAAGTAGTACCCGTTCGTGAAATAAAGACACAAAAGTAAATATTAACAAACATAAAAAATTTTATTTGAAAGAGGATACTTTAAACTACTTCTCAACATAATCTCCAAGCAAATTAAGGCATTTATCATAACGTGTGACAAGTTTCTGTATTCCTGCTGCATAGTCCTTCGCCGCCAGCTCATTGAGATACAGGTCACTCCTTCTTTAAGTTCTTCATCGCTGTCAAATCTTTTTCCTGCCAAAAAGTCTTTAAGCTTTGTAAAGAGATGAAAATCTGAAGGGGCCAAGTCCGGGCTATACGGTGGATGGTCGAAAGTTTCCCATTTGAATTGCGGCAAAAGTTTTAACGCTTAAAAAAGTTAACACTTGGTTTTGTGCTCATCTGTAAGCATGCGAGGGACCCATCTTGCACAAATTTTTGCATAATGCAGATGGTGTTTAACAATTTCATGAACAATTGTTCGAGAAACATTGGGAAAATGCTCACAGATGTCATCAATTGTGACGCGCCGATCGTTCCTCACGAATTCGTCAACTGAGCTCACCAGTTGGTCTGTAATGACAGACGGTCTCCCCGAACGCTCATCGTCGTGTGTGTTCCCCCTCCCCATGTTGAAGTTGCGACACCACCGCCGAACAGACGACTCGTCCATTACATTGTCTCCATACACCTCCTTTAATTGGCGATGAATATCACATGGGCGAACGTTTCTTGCATTGAGGAATTTAATCACTGCCCTCACTTCACAACTGGCGGCATTCTCAATTTTTTTAAACATTGTAAACAATCACAGAAACAACACAGGCAATGCTAGCGTCACGCAACTTGGCTCAGAGAAGGCAGACAAGCCACTGAAGCTATCTGACCTCGTCCAGCGGCTACTCGCGTCGTCAGCACTTCATGCGGCACGAACGGGTACTACTTTCCGGATGACCCTCGTAGTAATATAGAGACTCAGGTGAGTGAAATAAGCAATTACCCAATGTAGTCACAATCAATGCTCTGTCATAAAATTCAATATTATTGATTGTAGAGATAAGACCATTCCTTCAAAGGCAGGATTAATTATCTGCCCTTTGAAATACCGGTACAATAGTTTTGGACCACCATATAATAATCTGTGTTCTGTAAAATATGAATGGTACTACTAGCAATTTTACTGTCAGTGATAAGTGTTACTTATTTCGTAAAATGATTGTATTTCAAATGTCTCTCTTGCCTTTAATCACATTAGAAAAATTTGCCCAATTGATTTGGTACACTAATGCTGTTATTATGAAATGTTTACCTTTTCCAATAATTCTTACATGTATGCCTTGCATTAGTTTGCTGGCGATATCAAGGAAGAGGTTTGTGACAATGCAATCACTAGTTGTGCTACTGAAATGATGGCTGTGGATCTCCAAAACAAAATTATCTCGGAAAAAGAGGAGGGTGATGATGCCAGTGAATACTCTGCGACTTCGGGAGCTGATGTAAATTTGTCAATGGCCGATTCAATGCAGGAATCTGGGAGCCATCGATCTGACAATGAAGAGTCAGAGAGTTCGGTGAGTGTACATATTCAAGTAGTTGGTGTATTTAGCCTTCTGGGCAATGAACTCAGTAATAAAGCAAAAGGGAACGTACTACGGCCGAATGAATGCAATGAATACAAGTTAACGGCTTTGGGTAACTTGTATTCATTGCAATGAACTCAGTATTATTCAGACAAAAACTATGATGTTCAATTCCAATTTATTTACCATACAATATGATTTAAAATAAGAGTACAATCTCTGGAGCAAGGAATGCAGATGGTTGATTCTTTTTATGTAAAAGGGACATATTTCTGAATATACTTGGTAATTTGAGATTTCAAACCATGACTTAGCCTAATGTAATCATAAATTAATTTTTAAATTCATTTAATTGCGAATAAGTTTGATATACAGGGACCTACCCAAAAATGGTAGGACTGATTTTTTTACAAGAATTTTATTGACGATACAGGGTTCGTCCGGAAAATAAGTGTACTGAGCTCAGGAAAAAAATTTATTACACTTTTACATATCTTAAGCTAATATTCCTCAAAATAGGACCCTTGTGAGTCGATACACTTGTTCCAGCGGCGTTCCCATTCCAGGAACGGTCCTGCAAAGGCATCATCAGGAAACTCTAGAAGACATGTCGTCACGGCCTCTTTGATGGCATCTAAAGTCTCGTATCGCATTCCTTTCAAACTCCTCTTTATCTTCGGGAACAGAAAGAAGTCTCTAGACGTTCTCTAAAAAATGTGGATCATTTTTGCAGTGATCCTCAAGTTGTGTCGCGATTTCCAAATGATTGAGTCTTTGATCATCACTGAGCACTTTCGGCACCAACTTTGCACAAATTTTTCGCAAATCTGTAATTGGTGCCTAATAATCTCGTGCACTGTTGTTTTTGGCACATTACACTGCTCTGCTAGCATCCGAACACTAAGACGATGATCAGAGTTCAGTACATTGCAACCTTTTTGCACATTTTCGTCGGTGAGTGTCGTTGATGGGCGTCCAGGCCGTGGTTCGTCGTCGACCTCTTCTCTGCCCTCCACAAACATCTTGTGCCACCGAAAGATCATGTTTCTGGACATGGCTGACTCCCCATAACCCTGGTTAATCATACCGACAGTTTCGGTAGACGATTTCCCAAACTTTACCGCAAATTTGATGGAATAACGCTGCTCCAAAAACTTCAGCATCGTTTTCCGTGATGTGGGTCGAGCGTGGAGGTTCGCGTTAACAGAGCTCCTCACTACACCACAGCTCAGAGCTGACTGCCTTTTTCAGCATAGCTTGTCAACATACCCTTCTCCAATCGCAGCCCGTCAGAGTGGTGCTGGGCACACCTGTAGTGGCGGGAAAAAATCAGTACACTTATTTTCCGGACAAACCCTGTATATTTACATCGACTTAATAATCTTCAAAGTATACTCCTTGAGCTACTACACACTTAGTATAATGTTGTTCCCATTCCCCATACGCCCAATTGAAATTTTCTTTGAGGATGTCGTTGATGACCCTCGTCAAAGGCTCTTGAACGGCCTTTATCGAGTCAAAACGTCATCCCTTGAGCTGTCTTTTCATCAGAGGAAAGAAGTCCAGTGGTGCCAGATAGGGAATATAGGGCAGGTGTGGCAACATGGCAATGACATTTGGCCAGGAGCTGTCTGATGATGAGCTCGCCATGGTATGGCGCATTGTCATGATGGAGCACCCAGCAGTTTGCGATGGCCGGTCGGACACTTAAAAGTTTGCATTCACAGTCTCCCCTGGTGGGACAAACTTCTTGTGAACCACTCCATGAAGGTCGAAAAACACAATCAACATCGTTGAGATTTTTAATTTGCACATGCGAGCCTTTTTTGGTCGTGGAGATGCCAAATACTGTGGAATGGCTTAGGGCAGTGTGCCCATAAGCCTGCTTGATCATATTGAGGGTCTCAGTTGCCGTCTTCCCGATTTACGCCCAAAACTTCATGGAATAACGTTGCTCTCAATTCAGATTCATTTTGTTTTTCAAAGGGCAAAAAACTTGCTTCACCAAAAACGGTATCTTCACTCAACGACAGCCCGCAGGCGACTGAGGTTGGTGTCGGACTGTTACTAAGAGCCCCTTCCACCTTACCCTGCCAGGTATACCCCCCTCAACCGCTCCGTTCACGCCAAAGAAAATTAGTCCTACCACTTTTGGGTGCCATCATGTATGTGTACTTGAGAAGACATTAGTGTAGATTTATATATTATTATTAGGTAATTTACCGGTTAAGGTAGGTTTTGGATGGACACAACTATCAAATAAAAATTTTGTGACTCCCCACCTAGCAAACTAATCTATATCAGGTCCCTCTTCATCTCTGGTACTTCTTTCCTCCCTTAATCCTGTCCAACATCCCTATCCTGTCCCTGCCCTTACCTCGCCTGCCCAACATTCTCCCCTCTATTACCCTCTTCAACATTCCACTACTGCTTAATATGCCTTTCATCCAGTTTTCCTGCCTCCATAGGATTCCTCGCAACAAACCCCTCTCCTCACCCACTATCTCTAGTACTTCCTCATTTGTTTTCCTTTCGGTCCATTTCACCTTCTCCATTCTTCTCCACACCCACATTTTAAAAGCCTCCAATCTACGTCTATCCTCCTGCTTCAGCGACCACGTTTCCGCGACGTACATAGCTACGCTCCATATCAGAGTTTTTACGAGTCTTTTCTTAACATCCCTACTCAACGTCCCCGTCATCAACTCCCTCCTCCTTGAGAAAGCCTCCTTGCCTAGCGCAATTCTTCTCCTTACGTCCCTACCACTTTGACCGTATTGGTCCAAAACACTTCCGAGATATGTAAACTGTTCCACCTGCTCTATTTTTTCCCTGCCTATTTTAATATTTAGCTTAGCCTTTTTCTTTCTGGAAAGTCGCATAACCTTTGTTTTATTAATATTGATTCTCTTGCCATTTATCGCGCTGAATCTCCAATTCACTCAGCAATGCTTGCAACCCCTTGGCTGACTGAGCAACTAATGCTTGGTTATCAGCAAACCTAACCGATTTTACCAATTCCCCTCCGACATTCATTCCTATCTCTACAGTTCTTCCCATAATGCCTCTTTAATCATTTCCTCCACATATACGTTGAACAGCACCGGTGACAATGGACACCCCATGCCTTACCCCTCTTCCTAACACTGCCCATCCGGACTCTCCATTCCTCACTCGCACCTGATAGCAGTCTGAGACATGTACAGGTTGCGGATCAGTCTCCTGTCCCTCTAATCCATTCCTATTTTCTGCAACACACGCATTTATTTTTCCCAATTCACTCTATCAATAGCAACTTGCTCCTAACCAATAGCCACAGATTTATCTGCATAAGATATCCTCACTATTCTCATATCTATATTCTCATAAGATATCTTCATAAATGTTTACCTGGCGGTTATACCATTTGGAATTTAAATGAATGATCAGCAATAATTGATGTTTCTGCATGCTCTGTTTAATAGGGAAGCTGTTTCAATGGAAATTTTAATTCCTTAGTTAGCCCATTTCTGTTGTTATGTTGTAACCATTTCCAATAAATATGTAAACTGTGGCCATAAAAATATTATTTTGCAAAATATATTATCATTTTGCTTATGTCCACTTCAAAGGACTCAATATTCTTTCGTGTACACTTATTCAATCCTCCTTTCCACTGTTTAAAGCTTCCAAGGAAGTCCCCGGCAGTTAGGCTTTTTAGTTTTCTCGTGTATTGTTTACTTTTTCTTGTTTCAGTTTTCCTGATGTACAGGGTCCAGTCAATAAGTATCGAGACTGGCTCTAAAAATCAAAACTCAGTGTCATTGTCATTACAATTACTTAATGATGTTCTAAATACATTCCTGCAGAAATATATTTGGTTCAGCACATCTGTCACTCATCAAAAGCCCACTGGAATACTCGCTTATTAACTGCCCCAAATTGGTCTTCCTCATCAACTTTAGAGTGCCCCCACAACCCACCTGTACACACTCATAACTCCACATGCCCACTCCCAGATTATCACTAATTAAATACTATCTTTTCTCCCGCCTCTTCTCTTTGTTGAACTCACTCCCAGCTCCATTGATGCTTCTTTGCTTTCTTGCGACATGTTTACCGTCCTTGCTCTTTCATGTCCCTACATAATTAGATGAAAATATAAAGGCCTCTGTTATTTCTGTTGTTAATTAATAATTTGTTGTTTTTTGTATGTATGCATCCTTATTTGTATGTTGTTACATGCTCCACTTTAAATTGGCAGGTTACTGCTTTATGTGTTCTATTTCCTAGTAAAAAAATAAAAAGATAGGGAGAAGTACGAGCGCTAGAGTTGAGGAACTCAAAAAATGCCCAGAGAAGAAGAAATAGGGCTCAGTGCTTGCTAATCACTTCATATGGAACCAAAAACAGAGCAAAGGACAGATCCACAGGCAGGTGCATTTGCGAACAGTGTGTATTGAGCATTGGTGGTTGGAGTGGGTGAGTGTGGTCACCACCCCTCACACCCTCTGCTCTCCAGGATCTGGTAGTATGTGCCAGATCGAATGACTAATAATGAATGAACTATAGTGAGTTTTTCTGGAATACTGTTGAGAGTCGTTGTTGTAGCCACTTGAATCACCTCGATGGAGTTGAACTGATATCTTTTAAATACTCTTTTTAATCATGAAGACAAAAAACGGTCAGGGGGAGCCATTTTAGGACTGTAAGGGGGATGAGGCAATGTTGTCGTGCTGAATTTTGTTAGTAGGAAAATATCAACCATGACAGCTTTTGTTCTCAAGACTTTTGGCATCAGCTTTGCCCACACTTTCCTTATCGCGAGATCCTCTATTACAATGATATGAATTGTTCTGAACGAAAAGCAGGCCTGCTCACTGATGAAGGCAATTGTTAAACATTGTGAAAACCCAAAATTTTGTTCACTTTGGCCACCTGAACATCAGTTTGAGTGCACTGAATGGTTGAGGCCTTAACCTTGTAGAAATCCATGTTAAACTTAAGAAATTAAATATTATCTTTGCTTTCTACAGAAATGAACTTTATTTGTTGACTAGTTTTGTTTATACTGTAACATCCTAGTCCTGAGAATGTTACAGTATAAACGAAACTAGTCGGCAAATAAAGTTCTTTTCTATAGAAAACAAAGATAATATTAATTTCTTTAAGTTATCATTTTGAGTGGTCGTTGCTTGCAATGCACATCTTGGACCAGCTCCCAGTCTTCCTTAAACATTTTGTGCCACTGAAAAACTCTTATTTGGGTTTAGGCATTATCCCAATAAGCCTGTTTCATGATTTCAAAGACCTCCAAAGTGGATTTCTTTAGTTTAATGGTAAGCTTCACTGGGTACTGGGTCCATTCCATGCTGGTGAACATGACATCACAAACAATCACGTCACAAAAATCCACCTCCATTCTCAATGCATGCCCAGAGGTAACAACAAAAGTGTGCCCGAGTGAACCATCTACCAAGCTGACTGGTCAGATCCCCATCTATTGAGGCTACAGGGAACCAGTTCCGAGACTTATTGAATATACCCTGTGTTATGTTTTCCTCATCTTCTCAGTGATATTCCACTATCTTATTTCAGTATCTTGGAAAGAGTAAAATGTTTTTGCGGGCAACTTTTGGCACATAGAAGACATGGATCAAGGATGGTTATTGAATTTTGTACCAGAAACTTGCAAACAATCAGTGCTCAATATGCAGGTACTTTTTTAAGGGAAGAATTGATCCATAATGTTTGGTTAAAATAGTTTCCTCGTTATTTTCTTACAATTAGGTTAATATCTATCATTCAAACATTATTTTTTAAACATTGGTAAGGCCGGAGGACTGCACACAATCAATATTGCCTTCTTGAAAGGTGGTTGGAAATAGTTGCATCCTTGAATCATGATGATCATGAGTGGCATCTTCATGGCCATCTTTAAATTGATTAATACACTTGAAAATGGGTGTTTCCTACACTACTATCACTGTTAATAGCTGTCAACATTTCAGTTTTTTATTCATTGATACTATCACACTTCACAAAAAAACTTTATATGCATTTATTGTTCCTTGATTTAATAAATTTCCATTTTTCACAAGCATTAATAACTAGGACAGCAGAATCTAACCTAATGGACCCTGTTTGTTCAGTGAGATGATCCGTCAGTTTCAAGAACACTAATTTGGTCTGAGGCAAACATTGCCACTAGTGGGTGGGGCTAGATGCCACCTAATTTTACTAATTTGTATACATATTGAGTAATCCAGGTAAGTTTTTCATTTTTCTGTGAGAAGTGTGAAACGCTTCTACTGTAGAATTTAATGTGGAATAATTTTCTCCTTCTGATATAAGTAAGTTTAACGTCCTTACTAAATATTTATTTAATTTTCAATGAAAAAATTTAATTATCCCGGATAAGGAAATATTTTTACATTTGTGATCTGCTCAAATCCGCCTTCCCCACCTTTTCTGTGTTCGTCTTTTATGTGTTTTCCTATCCCCTTTCCTTATATCTATTTCTATGTGTGAAGTATATATATATATATATATATATATATATATATATATATATATATATATATATATATATATATATATATATATATATATATATATATATATATATATATATATATATATATATATATATATATATATATATTTATATTTATATATATATATATTCATGCAAACATAGAAATAGGTATAAAGAAAGGGGATAGGAAAACACATAAAAGGCGAACACAGGACATGTGGGGAAGGCGGTTTTTGAGCAGATCACGAAAGTAAAAATATTTCCTTATCCGGGATTTGAATTTGTGCGCCGTATGGCGGGATTTTCAAGTTTGAATATGTGTTTGGCCAATGTGGCTCGTCTCTTCTTCTGGCTATGCGTGCCATGAAACGCACCGTTCCTATCCTTTAAAGATCGTATGAATGCTTTTCTACTATCCTTTCCCCTTCTTGTGTCCCGTCTATTTCTCCTTTGGTGGGTGAAATAGCTCCATAACGCCATCTCTCGGGCAATATGTATCGGAGCACTTTGGCGCTTTATAAGATCGCAGATCTCAAGGTAAATCAGGTTTCCTTATTAGCTTAGGTGGTAGAGCATCCGCCCGGCAACGGGCGGATGCTCTACGTTATCACGTTATTGCAATGTTTTGTGACATTTATTTGCCCTTCCTTACAAAGTATACCATGACACCTACCTCAACTATTAACCCCTCTGAATCTCTGCATACTTCATTCCCCCTTTCATCTGATCCAACATCCATATCTTTCATATTTCTGCCATTACTTTCTCTCTTTAGTAGTATTCTTTCCTATTAAAACCACAGTCTTTTACATTCCATTGCCAATTTATGTGTTCCCTGAATACTTTTTATTCTTTTGTACCTCCTCTGGATATCTCATACAGGGTTCGTCCGGAAAAGAAGTGTACTGAGCTCAGGAAAAAAATTTATTACACTTTTACATATCTTAAGCTAATATTCCTCAAAAAAGGACCCTTGTGAGTCGATACACTTGTTCCAGCGGCGTTCCCATTCCTGGAACGCTCCCGCGAAGGCATCATCGGGAACCTCTCGAAGACACGTCGTCACGGCCTCTTTGATGGCGTCCAAAGTCACATATCGCGTTCCTTTCAAACTTCTCTTTATCTTCGGAAACAGAAAGAAGTCCGGTGGTGTGTGGATCATTTTTGCAGTGATCCGCAAGTTGTGTCGCGATTTCCAAACGATTGAGTCTTTGATCATCACTGAGCACTTTCGGCACCAACTTTGCACAAATTTTTAGCATCTGTTATTGGTCCCTAATATTCTCGTGCACTATTGTTTTGGCACATTACAGTGCTCTGCTATCATCGGAACACTAATACGACGATCAGAGTTCAGTACATTGCGAACTTTTCACACATTTTCGTCGGTGAGTGTCGTTGATAGGCGCCCAGGCGGTGGTTCGTCGTCAACCTCTTCTCTGCCCTCCACGAACATCTTCTGCCACCGAAAGATCATGTTTCTGGACATGGCTGACTTTACGTAAGCCTGGTTAATCATACCTACAGTTTCGGTAGACGATTTCCCAAGCTTTACCGCAAATTTGATGGAACAATGCTGCTCCAAAAACTTCAGCATCACGTTCCGTGATGTGGGTCGAGCGTGGAGGTTCGCATTAACAGAGCTCCTCACTACACCACAGCTCATAGCCGACCGCCTTTTTCAGCGTCGCTTGCCAACATAATCCCCTCCAATCCCAGCCCGTCAGAGCGGTGCCGGGCACGCCTGGAGCGGCAGGAAAAAATCAGTACACTTATTTTCCGGACAAACCCTGTAGCAATTCCTTTTTTCCCTCCTCATTCCTTCAAACATTGTAGTTTTTCATCCTTCATTCCTCTTTACTTCAAGAAACCCGTAAGGTGTGCAACACTTATTATCCTGATACAGACATGCCAACTCTCCCGATTTAAGCGGGAGACTCCCGATTTTTCCTTCTTACGTTCTTGATGAACTGTTCAAATTGTGTACTTAGCTTAACATGTTAATAAAGTGTGACATTCATTAAAAATTGGCAAAGTGTCATAAAGGGATTAAGGTGCCATGCAAATATTGTGGTAATTAAAAGTGATTACTTCGTGATACACTTCTAAAAATCTCCCGATTTTTCATTTTTGAAAGTTGGCATGTCCTCCCGATTTTTCATTTTTGAAAGTTGGCATGTCTGCTGATAGCAGTGATGGTAAAAAGTATGTAAATACATCGAAAAAAAATGGTAAATGTACAAAAATATATATTTTATTTACATTTCATCATTGGATTCTCTCATACATAACCTCCTGCTGACTTGACTTAAAATATGAGCAATGTTAGCTCAGTTTAAATAAAATGCTTAGTTAATTAGATAATATTTTAATAAATATTCTTGAAAATATTAGTGAGTAAATATATGCTAAAATTATTTTATCATATTCAAAGATGAAATATATTACTTTGTACAATATAAAGTTTTAAAATTGGTGGGGCATAATCTTGACATTTTGCAGGGATAATCTGTTTCTATTCTTTGTCTGTTATCTTGCAGGAAGATTGGCAATTACACTTGTCCTCTGATGAGGAAGTGGACATTAAGGAAGAGTGTAATGCTGACATTCTTAAGAGAAAAGGAGCAGCGGAGGGAGGGGAAGTGTTGGAAGCACAAGGTAAGGACCAAGGCATTGAACTCTACTTGATATTCCCTTTTGCTACTTTGTGGTGATGTGGAATGTTTGGTGTTAAACAGTGACACATAAATATAGTGTCAATAGGTTGCTTACTTGTTGTTATTTATTCAATTAAAACTTAATTAATTGTTATTTATTATTATTAGGTAATCTACCGTTTAGAGGTAGGTTTTTGGATGGACACAACTATCAAATAAACATTTTGTGACTCCCCACCTAGCAAACTAATCTATATCAGGTCCCTCTTCATCTCGGTGTACTTCTTTCCTCTCTTCATCCCGTCCAACATCCCTATCCTGTTCCTGCCCTTACCTCGCTTGCCCAACATTCTCCCCTCTATTACCATGTTCAACATTCCACTACCGCTCAATACACCTTTCATCCATTTTTCATCTGCCTCCATACGATTTCTCTCAACAAACCCCTCTCCTCACCCACCATCTCCAGTACTTCCTCATTTGCTAATTCCTTCTTTCGGTCCATTTCACATCCTCCTTACATTCTTCACAACACACCCACATATCTACAATAGCCTCCAATCTACGTCTATGCTCCTGCTTCAGCGACCACGTTTCCGCGCCGTACATAGCTACGCTCCATATCAGAGTTTTTACGAGTCTTGTCTTAACATCCCTACTCAAAGTCCCAAAGTTATTTATTATATTCTGACACATTGCATTAAGCAATAGGTAGGTAGCAACAAAAGGTAGTAGGTTATAGCAACAAAAATGATTTGTTACAAAATAATTTGTGGTTTCAGCTAAGAAATAAATATCATATTGGTCATCTACATTAACAGAACTACAGGTATCATATAAATAATTTCACCTGTGAGCAGTATAAAAATATAAACTAACATTTAGTTGATCGGTGCCTTTCAGTTTACAACTGCGTACTGCCATTTCATTATTTCCAACTCTTCTTTCTAATTCTGACTATTTAACAATTCATCTCAAATTTATGAAATATCAGACAAATGAGATTTACCTTTCTTGAGTTTTCTGTTGACTATTGATGATTGACCTTGATATGTATGACCATTTTTATCACTGCCAACAGTCGAGCTTTTGACCTAGTAAATGATTGCTGAGCTGGTATTATTACTTCTCTCTGTTTTCTCTACCCTTCCAACTCCAGGGCCATGATGCTTGATATATATATATGTATATATATATATATATATATATATATAGTTGCAGGTCGCAGTGGTCTAGCAGGTAGAGCGTTGGACTGCTGACCAGAGGGTCCCAGGTTCGATTCCCAGGCAAGGCACTTTGGGCCATGATGCTTGATATATATATATGTATATATATATATATATATAGTTGCAGGTCGCAGTGGTCTAGCAGGTAGAGCGTTGGACTGCTGACCAGAGGGTCCCAGGTTCGATTCCCGGGCAAGGCACTTTGGGCCATGATGCTTGATATATATATATGTATATATATATATATAGTTGCAGGTCGCAGTGGTCTAGCGGGTAGAGCGTTGGACTGCTGACCAGAGGGTCCCAGGTTCGATTCCCGGGCAAGGCACTTTGGGCCATGATGCTTGATATATATATATATGTATATATATATATATATATAGTTGCAGGTCGCAGTGGTCTAGCGGGTAGAGCGTTGGACTGCTGACCAGAGGGTCCCAGGTTCGATTCCCGGGCAAGGCACTTTGGGCACCTGCAAGCTCCACCCAAGCTAGTTGATTTTTTGGGTACCAGATCTTCCTGGGAAACCATAACCGGCACAGGGAAAGGAACTGGCCCCCCTACTATATGTATATATAAATTTATGTATATATATATATATATATATATATATATATGTATGTATGTTTGATATATATATATATATATATCAAACTTTGACAGCAACACACAGGATGAGAACATATAAAAAGAACACTCACAATACTATCTTGATAATTTCGACGGACTCGAACTCCATCTTCTTCAAAAGATAAGATATGACTGAGGTATATGGGTAACTGGTGCAGAGAGAAAAGAGGACAAGGGTGGGGGGGAAAGCAGGTGGTAGGGGAGGGGGTGAAGAAAGTTATCGAGGGAGAGAAGGCAGAGGGGAGAACAGGTGGTGTGGGAAGGGTGAAAGAGGAGGTTATGGAGGGGGGAAAGGGAGGCCAGAGAGGAGCGGCAATGGAATAGGGAGAATGTGGATATTGTTACAAGTGACACAGAAAACTAGCAATTCATCCACAGATACCACAATACCCATGACTAAGGCGTCAACTCACAAAGTCATCATAAGGGCTCGGCATGTGAAAACCCAGGACAAGGATGACAAAATGTATGCGGATGAATAAATTGTCCCACCATCTCGCAAGAAACAAATCTACTCCCATTCACCCCAGCCCCACCCCCCCATTTAGTGAACAACATTGAGACCCGGATGTTGATAGGCTTTACACAGCCATATAAATGCCATTTCCATTGCTTTTAATTTTTTAGGGTTATCGGATGGGGGAAGGGATGCTAGAACGGAAACATGCAAGAGCAATGTAAAGAAAAATTCACATATTTCCCAAAAGTTTGGTTCAGATATGTCAATGACATACTACCTCGATCAAAAAGTTCCTGGAATTTATTCAGAAAATTAAAAATACAAGTTTATTCATCTAAATCTATATTGTCCCCTCCAAAATAATCCCCATCGACTGCAACACACTTATGCCAGCGCTTGATCCAATCCTCGAAACATTTTTATATTCGGTTTTCCGTGTGTCCATCAGTGCTTCCTGCAATTTTTCCATTACTTCCTCTCGGCTGCTAAAACGCGTTCCCCGTAATGGTTTTTTAACTCGATTGAACAGAAAGAAGTCACAGGGAGCCAAATCAGGTGAATTCGGTGGCTGTTGGATGGTATTTGTTGCATTTTTCGTCAAAAAATTACGAATAATGATAGCACTGTGCGACGGTCTCGACGCACTGTGCGACGATTTCTGGTCTCTTTCGGCGAATTGCTTCACGCAAATGTCTCATAACGCCCAAATAATACTCTTTGTTTACTGTCTGGCCTTCTGGCAAAAATTCATGATGCACTACACCGTTGTAATCCATGAAAACTGTCAGCATTGCCTTCTTTTTTGACTGAAAACTATGTGGTTTTTTGGTCTCGGCTCATTTGGTGAACGCCATTCAATTGCCTGATGTCTGGATTGCATGTCGTACTCATAAACCCACGTCTCGTCTCCAGTAATGATCCTTTTGATGAATGTGGGATCGGATTCAGCCTCGCAAGTCATGTCTTTTGCGACGTCAACACGGTCTCTTTTTTGCATGAAATTGAGGTCTTTTGGCACCAACTTTGCTGCTACATGACGGAAACCCAAATCATTAACCACAATGTCTTGGGCGGATCCATAGGCAATGTTCAAGTCCTCCGCTATTTCTCTGATGGTTAATTTGCGGTTATTGACCAACATTTCTTTTACTTTATCAATTTTTTCACTGACTTTCGATGTCGATGGTCTGCCACTGCGTTCATCATCTTTGATTGACTCATGACCACTTCTGAACCGCTCGTGCCACTGGTAAACGACCGTTTTTTTAGAGAATCGTTGCCGAAACACTTTTCCAACATTTGCAACATCCGTGCGCCACTAAATACGTTTTTATGCAAAATTTAATACAAGTTTGTTGTTGCAAATTTAAATCCATTTCTGCAATTGTAAAAAATCGCCAACACACACAGAGATAGATGTACTCTTGGCTACGTAACTTTTGCAAATGTCAAGTTATGACACTAAGATTTAAATGGAATATCAACAACAGATGTACCAATTTAACAAAAAAAACAGAACTCAAATCGAAACGATGGGAGCGCCACACGGTGGTTATTCCGGGAACTTTTTGTTTAAGGTAGTATTCGAAGTCTTCGACAGTAACGCATCTTCTATAGAAGCATTCCAAGAAAAACTCAACAATCAATACCCCTCAATCAAGTTCACAGTCGAATCTGAAACAGATAGATCCCTCCCCTTTCTTGATCTTAAAATAACCAGAACCTCTTCCAATCACCTCTCATTCAACATCTACAGGAAAGAAACCCACACCAACAATTACATACACGAATCTTTGTTCGATCATACAACACACAAATTCGCCGCCTTCCACTCCCTAGTACATAGGCTCCTCAACGTACCTCTGTCCAAAGCGAATTTCCAAACAGAATTAAAACACATAAAACACACTGCTGTCGTGAACGGCTACTCTGAACAGCTCATTCATAACATCTTAGAAAAACACAGGAACAAATAACATTTCCAGAATAACACTAAACTGAATAAACTAGAGGACAAGAAATTTGTCAAACTACGTCACCACCCACAGCTTACAAAAGGCCTACCTGCTATCTTCAAAAAAATTAAATACACACCCATATTTGTCAGTCAAACCAAACTGAAACACCTTTTCAAAAATCCTAAAGATCCTATTGAGACCTTAGACAAATCCGGAATCTACCAAATCTCCTGCCCACATTGTGATCTTTCTTATATCGGACAAACACGCAGAAACATTCGCACACGCTTCAAAGAACACACTGCTTGTTACAGGCTGGGAAACATTAACAAATCATCAGTCGCCCAACACATGCACGATAACTCACACAACATCACAATTGAAGACCTACAGCTAATGAAACATGTGCCCAATCATTTACTCGACTGTTATGAAAGTATTTACATACAAAAATCGGAAGGAAAACTCATAAACAGTGACAACGGTCCGATATCTTCGTCTCTTTTTTCCCTTTCCCTTGCTGAGTCATGACCTTCCCTTCACCTACGGTCATAAACGGCCCAGTCTAACCCACTTCCAACCCCCGCCCCGAGCCTCAAATCACCCATACATTGTATCTAACCTTGCACCCATACATTGTATCCCCCTTCCCATTCTTTCCCAATTATATCACCAACCCTTCCCCTCCCTCTCTCCTCCCCGGTTTCCCCCCCCTACTCATCGTTACTTATATCTCGGCTCCGACGATTTATCATTATTCTTCTCTGAAGAGGCCTGCTTGGCAGGCGAAACACCTGGTGTCAGGTTTTTCGGCACTATTTTTTCCCCACGTACACTGCATCACAGTGTACTTCCCTTTCCGTATTCCTAATCTGTGCGAAGGGTCCCTGCCGTTGGGTTAAAGCCCCGTAAACCCTGAGTGCGTGTGTGTTTGCGACTCACAAACGGTCAATTTGCACTGCAAATACCAAAGTGAGGGACTGCGTGCCGTTCCTTTACTATTTCTATCTTTACGTCTGTCTGAGTGAAGGGTCCCTGCCATTGGGTTAAATTCCCTGTAAACCCTGAGTGCGTGTGTGTTTGAGACTTGCAACGGTCAATTTGCACTGCAAATACCGAAGTGAGGGAGTGCGTGCCGTTCCTTTACTATTTCTATTTTTACGTCTGTCTGAGTGAAGGGTCCCTGCCGTTGGGTTAAATTCCCCGTAAACCCTTAGTGCGTGTGTGTTTGCGACGGTCAATTTGTACTGCATATACCGGAGTGAAGGAGTGCGTGTGGTTTTGTTTGCCTTGTCTGAGTGTGTGGTCCCTGGCGAGGGGTTTTTTCCCCCGTAAACCCTGAGTGCGTGTGTGTTTGTGACTTGCAACGGTCAATTTGCACTGCATATACCGGAGTGAAGGAGTGCGTGCGGTTTTGTTATCCTTATTCTTTGCACCCTCCCCCGTGTCCCCTAACTAGTGCCCCCAAGAGTACGGCTTTGGGTAATTTGTATTCATTGTATCACTCAACACATCGGAAGCTTCTTTTGTGCAATTTTCTTGAGTGCACTTTGTTCAAACACTCATTTTAAGCACCAGCAGTAATCTGCCATCATATGGTTATCCCATCTTCCTTGGTAGCGAGCTTCCATTGTTTTTATATCCTGGTGAAATCTTTCACCTTGTTCTTTACTTGTGTCTCCTAAATTTCCAAGAAAATTTTCTAAGTGGCTGTGTAGGTAGTGAACTTTTGTGCTCATATTACATCCAAGTGATTTGAAGTTACTGAGCATAATGTTTATCAGCTCAATATAATTTTCACGTTTGTGATTTCCTAGAAAATTTTTTATGACCTCAACAAATGACATCCAACCAATTTTTTCATTCTCATTCCTTGACTCGACAAAAGCAGGATCCTTTGTAAGTTGTCTGATTTGTGGCCCCTCAAAAATACCAGCTTTAAGTTTTTCAATACTTATATGGGGCATCTTTAGTCTTAAGTAGCCGATGCATGGTCCATCCTTCTCATGAGCCTTTACGAATTGCTTCATTACGCCTAGTTTAATATTTAGAGGCGATAAGATGATTTTCTCTCTTTCAACTAAAGATTCAGCAATGATGTTTTCTTTCCCAACAGCCAAGTTTTCTCTTTTAGGCCACTCCTTCTTAATGCACTGGTTTTGTCTGTCCCTGCTATCCCAGAGGCACAAGAAACAAGGATATTTTGTGTAGCCACTTTGCTGCCCAAGAAGAAAGTTCACCATTTTTAAATCTACACAAATCACCCATCGATGTTCCTGGTATTTTATCTTCTGTAAGACCAATGCTATTGTATCGTATTATTCTTTCATTTTAGTTGAATGAGCGATTGGTATTGGGCCAAACCTATTACCATTGTGAAGAAGTACACATTTTAAACTATGCTTGGAGCTATCAATAAACAAATGCCAATCACTAGCATCATATTGTGATAGTAGACCCATTTTTTCCAAAAGACCCTTAACATCTAAACAAAATATAAGATTGTCTTCTTGAGTAAAGAAGGGTAGCATATACCTTTTCCCTTGTGTGATAAAAACTTATTTTTGTACCAGGTTGCAGTAAATTCTTTTAATGCAATCTTGATGCTAGTAGTTCAGATGCTTCCTTCGATAAGTTCAGTTCTCTAGCTAGATCGCTAAGTTCATCTTGATTAAATAGATGAGGAATTATTGATACCCCC